>CM037162.1:14787202-15077202 GCA_020921065.1 Vaccinium darrowii
GCTCTAATGTATATGATATTGTTTTGCTTTTTGGAGGAAGAAAGGTGCACATTAGCCCCGGTTTGATAACTCTCCCGAGCCTTGGTCCCTTGGATTAGTAATCCCAAAGTGTCCAGTCCTGTTGAAAACAAACGTGATTTTGGAATTAGAGGAAGTATTAGCAATCCCTTGGGCTCTGTTTGGAACATAGGGAAAATTTTGTTTGGATCTTAAACGAAGAAAGGAAAATATTCAAAATCCTATTTAACTTTCCTCTCATTTTCTCTTAATTTTCTTCCAATTTCCTTCTTAATTATTTTCCTTTCTTTTCCTTCCAATTTCCTTCTTAATTATTTTCCTTTTTTTCCCTTTCTTTCCTAAAGCCTAGTTTTTCATTCATTTTAGCAATCCAGTTGTTAAAATCAATCATGATTTTAGCAATGAGTTCAGCAGGTGCTAAAATCACAGTTTTGAATAAAAAAAATTAAGTGTTTCCGTGTATCATTTTTGAAAATTTTCACACCGAATTAAAGTACATGAGGAGTACTTTAATTTGGTGCGAAAAAAATCGAAAAACGATACACGGAACCACTTTATTTTTTGATTTGAAATACTATGATTTTAGCACCCGGTGAACTCATTTGCTAAAATCAACATGATTTAAGCAACTGGGTTGCTAAATTTTTTTGGAAAACTAGGCCTAAGTTCCAAACAAAGAATTGTGTGTGTATCATATCCTAATCTCATCACTTTACGAATTCCATCTTTTTAGTCGGGTTATAAACGGGGTCTTAGAGGTTCATTTTCGTTTTTCGTCAGTCCCGTTTCCTGTGATGTGACCTGTTATATAGGTTGGAATTGGATGAAAGAATATGGCGATCCCAATTCTTGGACTAAACAGTACACCAAAAAGAATACTCCCTCCGTTCCTATTTGTTTGTCCCACACTCTTTCTCTTACCTTTTTTAAATCAAAAAATTAAGTGTTTCCGTCTATCATCTTTTAAATTTTTTTGCACCGAATTAAAGTACACGATGAGTACTTTAATTCAATGTAAAAAAATTTGAAAAATGATACACGAAAACACTTTATTTTTTTATTTGAAAAATCACACGACTTTTCGTAGAGGACCAACAAATAGGAACGGAGGAGTAATCAAGAAACAAAATGTAATAATCAAGAAACAAAATGGAACAAAGGTAGTAGTTATTTAAACTTTAAAGATCCGGTTATTAAAAAAAAGTCATACAAAGCAGTCCTCTTCCATTTGATTTGTTAAACCCTGTCTCTTGGAAGCAAAAACTCAGAGATTTCAGTGCAGAATCAAGACACTGAGAAACCCAGTAGCACATGCCAATTTTTCTCTCCATTGCAAATCTAAACCATAAAACCAACTTTGAACAACACAGCAGCCTAAGATGCAAAAGAACACTTGCACAGATCAAAGACAGCTGACTAGTAGTATTTAAATACGATTAGAGTGATTAACAAAATGTCCAAGGCCTAATTGGCCTAAAAGTGGTTTTTGGATTATTGGTTTTTTCGATTTGTCTTTATTCAAATTTTTTTTGCATTTGTTAGTTTCGCGTCAATAATCCACCTATTTTGGCTTTATTCAAAAAATTTTGAGTTTTTGACCATAATTTTATACTCGTTAGATTCGTCTCGCCGAGAGAAATCCAGAAACTACAAAATCTTGATGCGAAACTAACAAATGCAAAAAAAATTTGAATAAAGACAAATCGAAAAAAACCAATAATCCAAAAACCACTTTTAGGCCAAATTAGGCCTAAAAATCCCATAAACATAGCACAGATAAATTGTTGTTTTACAGGCCATAGAGGAATTATTCATGGTTCTAGATGTTTCACATTAGCTACTTGTTTCCAAGGCCACAAACAGAAAAACCGAAACCGGTACAACATGAAGCCCTGAATCGATTCTCTGAGTCTGATTACAGCATACAGTCAGTCCGAGCGGGCAGCCGCCGGAAAAAGTTGACCGCACTGACGGCAACCGGTAGCGAAACCTCGGATGCCTCATCGCATAAAGCCCTGCTAGACCAGCCACCGCCTGGAAAGGCGTGACGTACAACACTATAGCAGCCACAAGGCAGAAGGTTACCGATAGGCTGTGGCGCGTGGATCTCGCCAGCTAAGCAGAGAATGGAGCCGCTCCCCTTGCGTTCGCAATGTCGCCGACAACAGGTCTGGATCCGGCCCGCCACGCTCCTGAAGCCGGTCGTACCTCATCCTTACCAGATCGGGGACTCTTACTCGTGGGGAAAGTATCGAACTCCTCGTCCAGCTCGTCTGGGTGGGCTCCCTCGGCTTGCGAGATCTTGATGTTCATGTGGGGAGGGTACCTAGCCCGGTACCGGAAGTTCCATATCCCTATAAGAAACATGTAGAGGAAAACTGTTGGCAAGATCAGTTCAGGAAGCAAACCAGCATGATAAAGAGCACATGAACAAGCACTGTTGTGATGGGATTCTTCCACATGCAGATATCCCCAAACCACTTCCCAACTGCAAATACTCCCGAAAAAAACCTTCATTAATCGGAAGAAATTCGCCTTGCTCCTCCGCATGCTCCAGAGGATGGGAGTCCACGTCGGACATGTACTCCACCACCTCCTTCCGCAAAGGTGGCTCAGCTCGGCCGAGGCGAGCCGCCACTATGTTGACGGCTTGGTGGCGTAGCTTGTCAAGCTCCATTATGGTGAAAGGCCTCACATAATGCATTTTGGGCAACAACGGGCGTGAGTAAATGTACAGCATGTTTACTAAAGAAGTGCAGGAAAACCGTATTGCCAAATGCAACTCCCCATCTTCTTAACCCCAGTCGGGTGAAGAACCAGAAGGGGATAAGAATGCGTATAAACGCGGCCTGTTTCAAGCGTAGATATGCGAATCCGAACCTTCCCGATTCTCAAGTCCTTACCATTTGAACCCCCCAGTTGGCTATTATCAAAGACGCCAACGGTTAGAAACCGTCGCTGGATCAAAAACCTCCCAAGTGTACTGCTCATTATACTTGGGAAACAGGTTGTCCACAATGGTGCGAGTCCGGATCCATTTGTGTCCATATTTTGCTACACAGTACGTATCAGACGTCCCCTTCCCGTCTCGTGTTTTCATAGGATTCAGCCCAACTGCATTTAAAACCCCAAGTTCTAAAACACCAATTGGCGGCTTCCATAACTGTTTTGCCGTAGGCCGGAGATCACTGCTATAGTGAGTTGACTCATCCAAAACATGGTACCCTCCATCTAGACATAGTCTCAGATGGAGCTTACTGGAAAATTTCTCTTTCTTCAGCTGATCCACATCCACAGCAACCGGCTTTTCCAGGTTGACCCAACGAGGATGAATGACGCGATCATCTGCACGCCGCTCCACGATACTCAACGGAATGATGACTCTCCCAAGGATCTCGTCTTTTCCAGGACCCACGCGGTCCTCCACCGTAAGAATAAGGTGGTCTTCAAAAGGCTCGGCAGCAACAAACAGGAGATCTTCATTCCACATCGGATTGAACGTCCGAGACTGAATGTTTTTTGTTCTCGATAACTTGGTTTCCAATCTGTGCCTTTACATACACATCAGGGAATCGATTCTTCTCTGTAGGGACCAAGTCCTGTGCCTCAACAACATTGACTCGCACATACCATAACCGTGGCGCTTGATACACCTTGGAGCGTATTAGCTGTTAACGCGGCTGATGAGCTGTCAATAGGTGTGGCTGCATCCGAATGCCAAGCATCCGGAAAAGCCTCATCAGCTTGAGTGCCGATCCAGACCGCAAGCATCAACTCCCCCTTTATCTTCTCCCCCTTCTTGTCTTCAAGCCGGTACCACTGCGGAGCCAAGGGACTATCAGGCGGGACCCGCGTAGGCACCTCGTTGAGATCTAACCTTACTAGCCCAACAGAATCATCCTTCACCAAACTCTTATCTTTCACAACCACTTCTAATACGTGTGCTTGCATCCGTTCTTTTGAAAAGGCAAACACCACGTTCCATGCAGGATTCTCTTGTTTCTCAATGTGCTTCGTGATTCCTTTGTAATTTCCAACCCTAACCTCGACATAGGGGTCTACACTTCCAGTGACATCCATGGCGGGAAGGTCGCGCGCCTTGACGACCCTTACAAAGAGAAATTGCATTCTCTCAACGAGATCGTAAGTAGAAGCAGTCCTGTCTGGACGAACGACACGACCCCCAACAACTTGCCCACCACCGAGAAATGGACTGGTCTCCTTAAGCGAATAGTCAACTGGTTGTGCCGGCGAACCAGAGTACATCCGAACAATCTGTGGAGGAGGAGGTTCAGATTTCATCTCATCCACCCCATATTTCGTCACGTGAACGGGAACTACACCAGCAGAAGCATTCTGCTGCTGCTGCTGATTCTGATGATTAGAGTTTGGAAGATGATGGAATGTATGTCTTGCCTCAGATTTGGAATTAGATGGCATGGAGTTTTGAACAGATTGGGCATGTGACTGAATACCCTCGGGTGCAGGAAGTGGAGTAGAGGACTTTATGGATGGATCGTCGGTGGTATAGACCCTGAGGCCGAGCTCTCCTCGAACGCGAGAAAAGACCCCACGCTTCTCTAACGGGTAGTGTAAAACTACAGAATCTGAGTGGGGAACAAACGATGTCCCGTGGAGGGAGACCTTGCCAAGGAAGGACCTTGAGTGAGCAGATTTGATGTCATTGTAGATGTAGGCATCGAGAGTGAGGTTGTGGAGGTTGGAAGGGTCCGATACGTTGAAGTAGAAGCTCTCGTTCCAAACAGGATTCAGATCCTTTTCTTTGACTGTGGTGCGGAACGTCTGGTTATCAAAGTGGAGCTCCACAACAGCACTAGACGATCCATGCCCGTCTTTGGGTAGAAGGTTGTGGGCACCAACTACGTCCACTCCCAACTTGAGATTGCTCATTGTCATGTTTGAACTGCGATTATCTGATGATATATTGACTGTTTGCAATATTTATGGCCACCTGAGAAGCGAGGAAAAACCATTCAGTAGCCAGTGACGATGAAAACATGTTGACAATAGATAGATAATTAAGAAATTAGACTTAACTTGTTCAAGTAGTTCACTATGAAGAACAAAACATACAGCAAGCAAAGCACAGAAAAAGAATCAGCTAGTTACAATATAATACGAAATGCTAATAGACAATAACTTCTTCTCTTCTTTTCTTTTTTTTATGCTAAGGAACCACCCCATAGGAGGGTCACTAATTGGACCCGCCTTAGGAGTGTAAACCTCCGGATGAGCCGAAGCAACCACCGCTCCAATCCACCAGGTAATCGCAATAGCTGCCCTAGAGAGGAATCGAACCCTACCTACTTTGGGAGCAAGGCCAGACACCTTCCGCTGGGACACACGGGTGGTAGTAGACAATAATTTGTAGCTACGAAATAGAGCACACAGTTCACTGAAGTTACTAAACCTCCAACATGAAAGCTATAAGATGCCAACTTAAAGCAATGAACAAATATCAAGGTAAGAGTATAAAGTTGAAGCGCTTGCACAAGTATTTGTTTTTTCATTTATAGGTAACTTAAGAGGATTCGAAGGCTTGAGTCTCCTTATAGGCAAGGGCGAATGCAGCCTAATCTGCTCGTTAACTAGAAGACCCACATGTAAAAATCAACAACAATCATTAGAAGATGAAAGCCTAGACGAATCTTCAGTTCGGTATAGTGATTCAGTAGCTGAAAAGAAGTAGCTGGAAGAACATAGCTGGGGAATTACACAATAACAGTGTTTGGCTATGGTCTCATGTCAAGCAGTTTCATATGAAATATAAGAAGCAGGGAAGTGGGAACAGCAGGAACTAGCCAAAAATTTGCAAAAGGTTTTAGACAGTTATTTGGAAAGTAGAAAGTACCAACAATTTTCCTTCCAAAATTTGGAAGAAACTTCTTTGGATATAGAGAGGATAAGATGTATTGTAGCTAGATTTTACCACCTTAGGACTTTTAACTCCACCAAACAACTACCAACTAATTGTCGGTCTTCCAAGGAGTGACTATGCGATACTCCAGAATGTGTTTATTGAAATCCAAGTATGAGATTCTGAAATGAAACTAACTGTAACAACCCGAATCCTCTAAGTACCACGAGTTAAGAGGGACCATAATCCACTAATTTACGCCACCAACTTAATATAAACAAACAGATAATTATTGGAAGAAAAAAAAACCTTCCCACTTCCTTCCATACTTTCATAATTTCTCGTACACATGCATTTTCCATCATCTTCTCACGTGCTTACTTTAACCCATCTCCTCCTATTATTTCCCTTCCACTTGTGTTACTCTCTCCTTTAATTTTAATTGTCCAGACCAGCACAAATCCTAGCCGAGTACCCCTTTGGAATACAGTACCATCTTTTTCCTCCACTAAGTGCGCCTTTTTTTTCCCCTTCGCGTTTTCCTGCCCTTCTCCCCCTTCCTTCCCATTTTTCATTGTTACTCATTTTATACTGCATGTTGACTTGCCAAAGAACTGAAGAAGTGTAGAAATATGTGACACTTGTACCCTTATTAATCAAAAACTCTCACATATACATCACCACATGCACGTACCAACGACATCGTTGACTTACACCACCACTTCCAAACAAAAAGCCATGCAAAATATCTCACCTCTAACAAGCTCTCTTACCACACACACAAGTGAATACAATAGATTGGATAGTTAAGACTTATTTGGAAAATGATGCGAAATATTACACTAACGAACGACTGTTTTCGGCAATATATGCTTAAGAATGAGTTTTCAGGAACCCAAGCATCTATCCTTCACAATTCTAGCCAATCAAATAATTGCTAATTAAATTTGAAATTAGACCATCTCTCTAAAGATCTACTGTTAATCTCCATAAAAGGAAAAGACAAAAGATCCGTAAACCAGTATCGTGTTACACATATATCTGCTCACCAAAAGTCGGCCCTCAATTCGGTTACCAACAGCTGATTTACAACTGGCTTATTGCTATGTTCGGAACATACCCAAATGTGAGTGACTACCAAACAGGAAAGATCTATCAGAAAAATAGCTCAGCTGCTAAAGTTTCGTGTTGAATTTAAATTTGTAAACCGGATTGGAAGAAATAATGTATGTTCTAAAGACGAATAAAAGCCTAGATCAGTGATTTCAAAAACCCATAAAGTACATTGAACCCCTTTCGGTCACATATCACGTAACGGAAAATTAGCGGGGACGAAGCCTCGAATACCCTTATTACAGAACAGGGAAAATAAAAAGATAGAAAATCATTTTACTGAAGGGAAATGAACTCACCTGTCTAGCAGAACATTTGAGTCCTCTATAAAATTTTGTTTCAAAGTTCCACCTCTGGAATTGAAGATTTTAAATAAGGCATACGCCGCATACCCAATGGTTGAGATCCAAATAAACCAAAACGGTCAACACTTAAACTATGTGCAGGTCTACCTCGTGGAGGGACCTTTTACACTTAAACTATGGAGATCAAACATTAAAAATAAACATGCTTTAAGCTAAAGTTCCTTAAGAGTCGCTAAAGACACATGAACCTTTACCCACTTCATTCCCTTGAATATCCACCACAAAAAACTAAAAAGCAGTAGAAAGGTAGAGAAAATTTTGAAAATTTTAACCTTTCTCTTGTTTGGTTAAAAAACAAATGGAACTTCCCCCCTCGTTTCTTTCTCAATTATTTTCTCTTCTTTTCCATTTCTTTCCTCAAGTTCCAAACACGGCCTAAAAGCCCCAAAACCAAAACAGTGGATTAGCCTCACGGTAAAGGTCATAAAACAAAATTACAAAAGGAAGAAAAGGTTTAAAGACTTTAATAGGGACAAAAAGGTACTAACTTTACATCATTTGAAGTCATGGACTTATTGATGATGACAAGAATTTACAAAACGAAATCTCACCGGATTAGCAAAATTGAGCAACATTAAATCTTCACTTTCACACAAAAATCGAAATTTAATTCAAACAAGAACCAGAAATTTGAAATATTGTATGCCTACAGTTGATGTTTTCGGAATATTTTCAAAAAAAAATTGTCTGGTTCGAGGTTTTTGGAACTTAGGCCGAGTTTCCATACTGGTATGTTTCGGTATTTTCTCCTCAAATACAGTCAACTGATTTGACAGTACGAAGTCCAAGATTACCGAAAATACCAGTTGGTGAAAACACACTTTTATTTCCTGAAATTATTTTTGGTTACAAAGGGATTTTGGTTTCAAAATTGTTGCTTCTGAAAAGAAATTCTGAGAACCACCACCAAACAGGGGAATTAACAGATCTTCATCTCTAAAACTCAAATGAGGATGAATTTTGTTGGAAACTCATGAGCAAAATCCATGCTTTTCTCAAATAAATAAATAAATAAAAGCAAATCGAGAATTCAAATTCAAACAGAAAACAAAAATAAACCCAGAAAAAAGCAAAGCCGAAAATGCAATTAGTTACCTGTAATGGGTCGGTCAAGCTTCAAATTTTCTCCACATCCGAGAGATCAAGAGCAACTGTACCCTGGGAGGAAGAAAGCATTCAACTCTGACCGATGAGAGAGAGAGAAGAGTTAATGGAGATGGGAGGAGCAGAGCACATGGAGGTAACAGACGTTCAGTAGAGTGAGAAAACAACAATGCAGTCATATATGGATGGATGTATGTATGTACATGTATGTACATGTATGTACACTGTACATGTGTCTGTTTCTGTGTGGATTATGCATGCATGCATGTATGTATGTATGGATGTATGTATGTAGAGAGAGATGAGAGGAGAGAGAGTAAAAGTAGCGTTTGTCATTACCGAGCCATTACTGCTTTGCCAGTTTCGGAGCTCTTCCTCTGAACACGCATTTCAAAGCAATGTATCGTTTCGATGACGAGGAAAAATGTTTCGAAGTAGCCGACCGCAGGGTGTTACCGTGAATCCTCGCTTTGTAAATCTGTGTTCGCGTTATTTTTTCGATAAAGATATGGGTACCGAACAAAGGGTACCGAGAATGAACCGATCGCACACGGGGACCCACTTTTGGGTCTCAAACGAGTGATCCGAACCGTTCATTGTTCTTAGAACATTTTTCCGAGGGGCCCCACCAAATTTCAGCTCAATCGGACGGTTGGAAGTCCTCCAACCAAAGTCCCACCGTTCCAACCAAAAATTTTTTCGTTGGAACGGTGGGACTTTGGTTGGAGCACTTCCAACCGTCTGATTGAGCTGAAATTTGGTGGGCCCCCTCGGAAAAATGTTCTAAGAACAATGAACGGTTCGGATCACTCGTGTGGGACCCAAAAGTGGGTCCCCGTGTGCGATCGGTTCATTTTCGGTACCCCAACTTCTGTACGCATAGTGCTGTCCTTTATTTTATTGTCCCGATTCCTTTGAATTTAGAGGCGTTTAACTAAATAATTGAGCTAAATTGTTGGTTTTTCCTTATTCGATTTTTTTTTTTCATTTTTTAAGTTTGCCATCGATTTTTTGTGGATTATTGTTCTGTCAAAAATCCAAAATAGACATACTTTTTATTACTTTTGTCTTTATTAACGAAACTTTGGAGATGTACAAAATACACTATGTATGGCTTTTTGTTAATCAAAGTGGAAAAAGTGAAAAATGATCCGAAGTAAAATGATCTCTCTCTCTGTACGTATCTCTGTACGTAGCTATGTACGCATATATTTGTGTTTTTGTTTTAGTATTTGTATGTAAACCTGTAAAGGGGGTGTATTGCGATGATGATAATTGTTAATCCCGGCTCATTATGAGACCTTTCAAAGGAGAAGGTCTGGGAATACAACCATCCAACATGTATTTGAGCTTCATCTTTAATTTTTTTCCTTTGATTTTTAGATTGAATTTGTACTTAATAATTCTTTACAAAAAAAAAGAAGGGATTGGTGTTCTCTGTGATGTTTTATGACCATGTTAATTCAGATCATTCTGTGATCGATACATTCTTCGTCTTGTCTTCTGAACCTAGTTGCTGAAACTGTGATTTTGGAGCAGGAAACTGTTTGTTTTTGCTGCTGGGTTGTGTTTAAAGTGCTGAAAATGCACTATTAGGTGTTGAAACTGCATCGTTGGGTGCTGAAAATGCTTTGTTTGGTGCTAAATTTGCACGTCCTTTGCACTATGATAGACATTTACAGTATTATGAATTTGTTAGAACATTAATCTGAATCTGAAATCCTCTGGTTTAGCTGTGACATGCTCTGTTTCCTTGATCTTTGCTGGCTTCATCTTAGTCATGCTTGAATTTTCTTATTGAAAAAGCCTATGATTTCTGATTGATTTCTGATTATTGATTTAAACATACGTGAATTCTGCATTGGAGTTGGCATGTGAAAGCTTAAAGCTGCCAAATTTGGAATGAAGGAGTGAAGGACCTTATTGTTTTTTCCCTTATGTTGCTTTGTTTATGTTAGTTTGTAATTTGAACATTGTACTGGTGTGGTGTTTTGAAACTTTTAGGACTTGTATTTTGTTGTTGGGTTCATGCCTTGTTGCTTGATTTGTAATTTGAACTAAGTAACTTCTGTGGTCAGTAACATTGTAAATGGTGTTTTGGAACCAAAAGTTGTGATTTTTTAGAAGGAATGGTGGTTGTGGTTTTTTGTAATTTTTAATCTCTGGTTCGGGTACCCAAACGGTTCGGGGATTACCCGAGCCCCATTTGGTTCGGTTACGGTTTCAAGATTCCCTACCCGAACGGTTTTCGGTTCGGTTATGGGTACCTGTCTGGGTTTGGGTAATGGGTTCGGTTATACCAATAACCGAACCGAACCGCCCCATTGCCATCTCTAATGGGTGTTTGGGCTTCGGCCCTCTTTGGCGGGCTTTAAGGTCCTCGATTGGTTCATTGTCATTAGGGATGGCAACGGGGTGGTTCGGTTCGGTTATTGGTATAACCGAACCCATTACCCAAACCCAGGCAGGTACCCATAACCGAACCGAAAACCGTTTGGGTAGGGAATCTTGAAACAATAACCGAAACAAACAGGGTTCGGGTAATCCCCGAACCGTTTGGGTACCCGAACCTGAGATTAAAAATTACAAAAAACCACAACCACCATTCCTTCTAAAAAACCACAGCTTTTGGTTCCAAAACACCATTTACAATGTTACTGACCACAGAAGTTACTTAGTTCAAATTACAAATCAAGCAACAAGGCATGAACCCAACAACAAAATACAAGTCCTAAAAGTTTCAAAACACCACATCAGTACAATGTTCAAATTACAAACTAACATAAACAAAGCAACATAAGGGAAAAAACAATAAGGTCCTTCACTCCTTCATTCCAAATTTGGCAGCTTTAAGCTTTCACATGCCAACTCCAATGCAGAATTCACGTCTGTTTAAATCAATAATCAGAAATCAATCAGAAATCATAGGCTTTTTCAATAAGAAAATTCAAGCATGACTAAGATGAAGCCAGCAAAGATCAAGGAAACAGAGCATGTCACAGCTAAACCAGAGGATTTCAGATTCAGATTAATGTTCTAACAAATTCATAATACTGTAAATGTCTATCATAGTGCAAAGGACGTGCAAATTTAGCACCAAACAAGGCATTTTCAGCACCCAACGATGCAGTTTCAACACCTAAAAGTGCATTTTCAGCACTTTAAACACAACCCAGCAGCAAAAACAAACAGTTTTCCTGCTCCAAAATCACAGTTTCAGCAACTAGGTTCAGAAGACAAGACGAAGAATGTATCGATCACAGAATGATTTGAATTAACATGGTCATAAAACATCACAGAGAACACCAATCCCTTCTTTTTTTTGTAAAGAATTATTAAGTACAAATTCAATCTAAAAATCAAAGGAAAAAAATTAAAGATGAAGCTCAAATACATGTTGGATGGTTGTATTCCCAGACCTTCTCCTTTGAAAGGTCTCATAATGAGCTGGGATTAACAATTATCATCATCGCAATACACCCCCTTTACAGGTTTACATACAAATACTAAAACAAAAACACAAATATATGCGTACAAAGCTACGTACAGAGATACGTACACAGAGAGAGAGAGAGAGAGAGAGAGAGAGAGAGAAGAGACGTACCAGACTACCAGAGCACAGATCAAGATCGGGGATCTCCTATTCTCCTATCTCGAGTCTCTGTGTATCAATAACCCTAACAAGACGGATTGGAGATTTGAGAACTTGATGCCAGGCATGTCGGCCGAAGAGAGAGAGAGAGAGAGAGAGAGAGAGAGAGAGAGAGAGTTTACCAGGTGAGGAGGAGCCGATGTGAGAGAGAGATGTTCGCCTCCCTCGACTCTGGAGTCTGTTTAGTGTTTCCAAACCCTAAATGCAAAGTGTGTTGCGGTATAACACTATATATATAGTAGGGGTTAAATGTTATTAACATATACTACAGGGGTTAATGTGTAATTAAAAATTTCGATTCGGTTCGGGTATCAGCACAACCCAGAACCGAACCGAACCCGTTCGGTTATCTCAAATCAAAACCCATACCCGTACCCGCGGGGAATATTTCGGTTATGGTTCGGGGAAAAAACCCGGTTACGGTTCGGGTACCCATCGGTTCGGTCGCGATTGCCATCCTTACACCCATGGGTCAAGAACCCAGATATTATAATGAGCACAAAAGATAAGTGGACCAAGGCCCAAACCAAGAAATCTATCCCTACAAGCAGCAAAAGCCGAACCAGAACCAGCATCACCACCATTCCACCACAACGGGATCCACAACGCCGTTAAGCAAAAACCGGATATGCCCAAGAGCCGCACCCAACAGGAACCACCACACCACCATCTGAAGAAACTCCATATGTCGTTAGACCAAAGACCGATGACGCCCAGCAGCGAAATGGACAGGAGCCCCAAAACAGAATCGCCACCGCAACACCGCAAAACCCCACGACAACCCACGCGATGACGAGGCAGGAAAGAGGAGAAAGCGAGGCGAACGGTAAAGAGGGCATAAGTTGCAAGGAGGGAAACCGCCACCGCCAAGCTAGGATGAGTGACAATGCCTCCACGCTGCCGTGAAACCATCAAGCCGGCTCCCAAAAACAGCAAGCCCAGGAGCAAAACAAACGCCAAAGCTGCCCAATGAACCACCGAACCAACCATTGCCAAATCTGCAAAAAAAAAAAAAAAGCAAAGAGAAGAGGAAAGAGGGAGCGAGGAGAGAGATGGGGAAGACAGGGGGAGGAGGGGGAGAGAAGCGGCGCCTCCCCCCCCCCCCCCCCCCCCAAAGCCAAACCCTAGACAGTTGTAGAACCAAGGGAGAGAGATAGAGCGTCAAATTTTTTTAGAGAGAGAGCGTTGTTCTTTTTCATATTTTGCAAAACCAAGAAGTTGGTTAGAATTTCTAACATGAAACCCCAATTTTTTCACTGAGATAACAACTGGGTTTTCCTTTGTAACTGTGATAAACAATCCCCAGAGCTTAGATAGAGAACTTACTCTAAGATCGGATTATTTTTGGACTGAAATCGCAACCTTTATTTTCTTTTTGGGACTTTTGGGGTTATTGGTAGAGCGAAGTCGAATAGAGAAGAGGGAGGAGAGGAAGATTGGCGGCGTAGTCGACCGGAGAAGAGGGACACAACAAATACTAGAGGTGTCGCAGCACTGCTTCTCTCTCAGTTCGTAGCTAGACCCAAACCCTAAATGCTGGGGTGTTAAATGTGGTGTGTGTAAATGTTATATATATAGGAAAGGGTAAAAATGAATATTATATATATAAAGGGGTAAAAGTGCAATTATACATATTCGGTTCGGTTTGGGGAATGGTTTGGGTATCACCTTAAACCAGAACCGAAGCATACCCGTTCGGTTATCTCACTTCCCATACCATACCCGCACCTGCGGGGATTTTTTCAGTTATGGTTTGGGGGGAAAAAATGGTTACGGTTCGGGTAACCATCGGTTCGGTCGAGATTGCCATCCCTAATAAGGACGGATTTTTGTCAAGTTTTTCCGAGTATCGGTTTAGGTAGAATTTGTGTAGAGATTACCCCATTTCAATACCTGCCCCGATATTTTTTTATGTATAGGATTATATTTTTACCCTTGTATATTTACACTCATAATACCACATCATTCAATAATAAAAATTTTCCATTTTGCTTTTAGATGTCAACCTCGATTTGTCATTTGCGCTAATGACGGAGTCAGGATCTCGACTTAGAAGTAGCACCCAAAATCAATATTCTTCCTTTCTCCGTCCCACAAAGATATTATAAACTGACGTGTAATTTTTGAATAAAAACTTCAATTTGTCTTTAATTTTGTGTCAAGAAATATAAAAATTATGCGCGGAAATGCTTTATTTTTTTATTAAAAAATTAGAGGGTTTTTGGTAGTGGACTATCATAAAGGGCAGAGGGAGTAATTAGCTTATAAAAATTACAAGTGTTTTAAGATTAATTATTTCAAGTAACCGAATAGATACACATTTTTATATGTTAATCATCTATCAACGTACCTAATATCAAAAAATTACACAATTTCATCCATTAATCGCTCATCAATATGCTTAGCCAATTTCGTCTATTCCTAGGTTTATCATCTGGCCAGGCTCAAAATTTCCGTATTGATTCAATTGAAGCACGTCTTGATTCTGAAGCATTTCATACAGATAAGACAAATAATTTCAATACTTCATTTATTTTTGTCAAAAAACTTTTAGTGGATTATGATAATAATTTTATGAACCCGGCATCCTCTATAATTGAATTACAGCGAAATTTTTTTAGTTGCATCTTGACTGTTCATGTCTGAAAAGATTGGTTTGAATTTTAAAAATATCTTTTCCGATAAAAACAAACTCTTTCAAAAAAAAAAAAAACAAATCTAAATCATTATAAATACCTTTTGGATGGTGAAAAATACTCAAACGATCGACTAATTATCGGCACTTCCACAAATCAAAGATCGACACTACGTACACTATGTGGGTCACTCCAAGGGAGGCTACATCATGTTAAATCAGAAAAACAGATGCATACGAAATATTCTTTTGAAAGCTCATTTAAGAATTTGTTTGTTATGTTAAAAATCCAAATTATAAGATACCATCGAAATTTAAATAATTGTTGTAAAAATAATATCTAACATTAGATATTGTTGGTTTTTTAGTTAATTAATCTACAAGAATTTTTAAATTAGTTATTCGTTTAAGATAAATCGAAATATGGAAAAAAAAAAGGATCGAATTTAAAAAACATACAGATAAGACAAATAATTTCAATACTTCATTTATTTTTGTCAAAAAACTTTTAGTGGATTATAATAATAATTTTATGAACCCGGCATCCTCTGTAATTGAATTACAGCGAAATTTTTTTAGTTGCATCTTGACTGTTCATGTTTGAAAAGATCGGTTTGAATTTTAAAAATATCTTTTCCGATAAAAACAAATTCTTTCCAAAAAAAAAAAATCTAAATCATTATAAATACCTTTTGGATGGTGAAAAATACTCAAACGACCGACTAATTATCGGTATTCTCGGAGTACCATGTGACATTGCCATATGGTACTCCCACAAATCAAAGATCGACACTACGTACACTATGTGGGTCATTCCAAGGGAGGCTACACCATTGCTTGAGGGGTTCAAGCAAACTTCCTGGGTCTGAAAAACGCACTAAAGAAATACTATATCCTACTCCACGCTAATTAAAATTTTTTTAGTAATACCATTGGCACTGGGTCACTAGTGCAGAAATTCAAACAAACAAAAATCCTAATCACGTACTTATATATAGAAAACACTAACACAAATGCTCACACTACAAGTGTTTGTGCATCAGTTTATGTGTGGTGGCAAGTTGGTAGCAAAATTGTGAAACAAACAAACAAACAAAAACCCCATGGAATTGGCCCCCTGTTTAAGGCATAGGATTATCGATTTGTTTTCTCCTAAAATTTTAGGTTCGAAATCTTTCAAATGTAATCAGTTTTTTGGGGGTCAGCTCATACAAAACATCAATATTAATGAGCTCCCTCGAAAGGGATGGGCTCGAAAATTAATTGAGGTGCGCATAAACTAGCCCAGACACGTAAGTTATAATTAAAAAAATGTGAAACAAATAAAAGTTCAATTAAATTCCCAACAAACCAAAATAAACCCATCTGAATAAATTTTGGAACCTATAAAAGAGGGGAATCCGTATATACATTTCCATTTTGCTTATAAAAAAGGGAGAGTTAATTAGACATTCTGTACAAAAAAATCATTATGATTTCATCCTATGAGATTTGAATACTTATGATTTCATCCTGAAATTCAAATAAACCCCAAAACACCTTTTCTCTCTCCTAATTTGCTAATATTTCTCTACTGATTTTTCTAATAATTATCTCTCATAATTTCCTAACATTTCTCTCTCTTAATCTTTCCTAATTTATCTCAATCTCTCTCTTTCTCCTATTTTAAAAATCTCTCTCTCCTAATTTTCTCACACCTAAAATCTCAAAAAAAAAAAAAAAAGAAAAGAAAGAAAAATTCATTATGACAACAAACAAAGAAAACATGATAAATTAATTGATTTTCATAGACTATGCAAAAAATATGACAAACTAATGACAACAATAATGTTCATGATTTATTGATTAACCGTGTTCATGGTGAGTTTACACTGGGAACATGATAATTTATTAATTAACCATGTTTACTGCTCTAACGTTCTATGCATAGAACATGGACTATTTATTAACCATGCACCCATTTTCCCATTGAATTATACGATATCATGGCAAAATGGTGAGTTACACCGGGAACACGGTTTATTAATTAACCATGATCAATTAATGAACCATCTTAGACTATGTAAAAAACTTGGTAAATTAATAAATCATGTTCGCCGTACAAATCACTAACATGGTAAACAAATTAACCACTAATTAATGAGAACATGCTATGACTCGAACATGAAAAATTGAAGAAGTTGACATAACAGATCATGATAATTTAATTTACCATTGAAAAGATTACCTCATATTCAAATCATGAAATGATGTATATTTGTAAAAGATTTCATGAAAAAATTCTCATGACTCAATAACCCACAAACATGGTAAAATAATTTTCCATGAATCATGAACAACCACACATCTACCAATACCACCATCATGTACTGTTGTACATGACATGATCGAATATATCATATATTCTAAAAAAATTCCATGAAAAAATACCTTCAATGACAATTTTTCCATGAAAAAATGAGATAAAAAGAGATACAAAGGGATGTAAAAGAAAACACTTTGTGCGCTCTGTGTATTTTCAATTATGGCCCTTGTCGCCACTACAGCAATCACCGTGGTTGTCAATGACCTTTTTGGATGCCCATGGTGAAGTGGTAGCCGGAGGGGGCGTCGATGAAGGCGATCTTGCCATGGTGGGCTCGTGACAAGATGAATGTGGTGACGTTGTTGGAGTCATTGAAAGGTAGAGGGATGGGGTTACGTTTGCTGTAGAAGAGGAGTTCGATTTGGTGAAGCCGTTGCTTGGGTTGATCGGAGGAGTGCTCTCGTGCACCATGGGAGTAGTTGCAGAACTTTTTTCATTATTATTCTTCTTTGTCAATCTGGTAATAAAGAACAAATCTCTTAGATTTAGGAGGGATAGAGATTTAAAAATTTATAGAAAGAAAACAAATCCCTTAGATTTAGAAACAATGAAACGTCCATCCTCTTTAATCATGGAAAACATATTTTATAAAGGAAATCATGTAGACAATCTCTAGACATGTATTAATTAGTATGAGTTACCGAATGATTAACTCCCCGGATTTATTGGTATAGTAATTAGTATTATAATATATTATTAGAATATAATATAATTAAGGAAATATAATTATTGTAATAGGGGAACAATGGTTCTGGATGGAATCATAAATGTTCAAATCTCATAAGGTGACATCATAAGGATAATATTGTAATTGGATGTCTAACTAAAATTTCATATAACGAATGTTGCCAAATTAGAGTTTATTTTTGCACCACGCTTTTTGTCATTACTACAATATAAATTTTTGTATCACTGGATGAATTCTGAAGCTATCCCTTGATCACCTAGCCACCCAACAAAAATAAATAATAAAAATGATTCACTACGTAAATGGTTGGAAGCAACAGTACACAATGCTAATAGTTGGAAGTATCAGTACACAAACTGAACAATTACTGCAGATGACAGGGTCAAATTTTGCTCAAATTATAATAGGCCACTTAGCCAAAAATCCAAAACATTTGACATTTTTAAAGGGAAGGACAAGGAACTTTTGCAATCGAACATAAAAACAAAAAACATTTGATGTTTTTAAAGGGAAAGATAAGGAACTTTTGCAATCGAACATAAAGACAAAAAAAATTAGTTAGATGTTACTAATTTTTGAAAATTCTAAATTCGAATATAAAATTCAAAAAAATCTTCACCCTACCTCCGGCCGACTACCACCCCACCTTTGGCGACCACTTCCGGCGACCAAGAAAATTAGTGAGATGTCACTAATTTTTAAAAATTGTAATTTCGAACGTAAAATTCAAAAAAATCTCCGTCCCACCTCCGGCCAACAACCACCCCATCTCCTGGCCGACCACTTCCGGCGACCAAAAAAATTAGTGAGATGTCACTAATTTTTAAAAATTCTAATTTCGAAAATAAAATTCAAAAAAATCACTACCCCACCTCCGGCCGACCACCACCCCACTTCTGGCCGATCACTTCCGACGACCAAAAAAATTAGTGAGATGTCACTAATTTTTAAAAGTTCTAATTTCGTACACAAATTCAATAAAAAAAATCAACTCTTACCTCCGCTGACCACCACCCCACCTCTAGCCGACCAATTCCGGCGGCTCAAAAAATTAGTAAGATTTCACTAATTTTTAAAAGCTCTAAATTCATACAGAAAATTCAAAAAAATCAACTCCTGCCTCTTGGCTGACCACCACCCGACCCACGGCCAACAACCACTTCCGGCGATCCAAAAAATTAGTGACATTTCACTAATTTTAAAAGTTCTAATTTCGTATAGCAAATTCAAAAAAATCAACTCCTACCTCCCACCGACTACTACCCCACCTCCGGCTGATCAATTCCGGCGGTCCAAAAAATTAGTGAGATTTTACTAATTTTTAAAAGTTCTAATTTTGTACAGAAAATTCAAAAAAAATCAACTCCTACCTTCGACTACTAGCACCCCACCTCCGTCCGAACACTTCCACGCGATAAAAAATGTCACTAATTTTTAAACTTTTAAATTTCGTACTGAAATTTTTTTTAAAAAAAAACCCACCATAGCAACCTATTTCTCAAAATTAAAGCTATCAAACCAAAGTCGGATAATTGGAAGCCTCATTGGTCACTGACACCCATAGATCTAAGCAATTTACATATTTTTTTGATGCAGTCAATATTTTTTTCTTCAAAAAAAATTGTAATATTATTGCATTGGTATATTTTGGTGTCATTTTGGCATGCTTTTAAGGTATGATGATCATTCATTTTTAACGCACCTCATTTTTCAATGCAGATTCGATGATATGCATGACGAAGCAAAATTTGTGAAATTCGTGCCAATAGAAATTAGTAATGTTGCCATTTTTTTAGGAAAAGTAACAATAACGAATAAGACTTTTAAATTTTCCAACAATGAAATACACAAAAACAGGACTTTTACAATCACATATAATCGTTAGCCTTAAGAAATACCGGATACGAAGAGTTTTAGATGTATTTGAATCCATAAAGGGTGTTTATGTAAAAAATAAAGAGAGAATGTGTGTTTAGTCCTTTTGTTAAATGAATAATAAAACCCATGTCTTTATGTTTGATTGCAAAAGTACCTTATCTTTATGTTTGATTGCAAAAGTACTTTGTCCTTCCCTTTAAAAAAGGCAAAATATAGTGCATTTATGACTAATTTTCCCAATTATAATCCTCTTAAGGACTGTTTGGTAATTTTTGGAAAACAGATAAGATCCGGCTGGCCGGTTACTCTAATATAAGCTCCAGAATCGAGACCAAAGCGATACCGATAATTGCCGTCTATCACCGACGTTTGTTTTTTTTTGCCCCTATCGCCGACGTTTGTTGGGAACAGAGACAGAGAGAGAGAGAAGATGACGCTGAAAATATACGCCGATCGGATGTCACAACCATCTCGCGCCGTTCTCATCTTCTGCAAGTAAAATCATCTACCTCATCTGTTTCCCTTGTTTGGAATTTTCGATCTCAAATTTCAATTTCTTTTTGTCATTTTTGTAGTGTAGGCTGATGTGCGTCTATTTGTTCCGTTTTCTGGTTTTGTAGGGTAAATGGAATAACTTTTGAGGAGATCAAGCTGGACTTGGCTAGACGCCAACAGCGGTCTTCTGAATATAAAGGTAACCATTTCAATTCCTGTTTACTCAAGGCTACTGTTTTAATGTTTTTATTCAAGTTATTGTGTTATTGCTTTAGTAGTAGAGTTTTTCGACGCAAATTAAATGGCTTGGATGATGTAGTAGCGAGGCAATTGCCAAATTGGATGCCAAATTTGGTTCTAAGAATGGCATTGCCAAATTTGTCATGTGGTTTGGCACAATGGTGTAGAGGGTTTTGCCATTCTTGATGCCAAATTATGGGTTTGGCATGAGATTTGGCACATTGGTGGACTTGCTCTAAGGGATATTAACACAACGGCTATCAATTTAGAAACCTCCATTCCGTCATAAATTTCCACAAAGCGTCATAAACATGAGAGCAAAGTATCTCATCACTTCACCACAAAATCTTCCTCACCTTGGCTTTTCTCGATGGCTCCCCTTCCTAATTATACAATGGCTCGTAGCATTTGCTACAATACCTCATAACTTTTGCATGTCATATATTTCTCCTAAATCAATTTTTATGTTGGGAGCCCCTGGTCAATAATATTCCTGTGTTTCAGTAAAATATTTGCTGAAAATTCAACTAGATGTCAAGAACACATAATAAAGTACTTCTCGCTAGCAACATCAGATCCTGTGTCTTAGTATATGTTTGGAAGCTTCTGACTGAGTGTAATTTTTCCCCCTTCATGATAATTTCATGTCAGAAATAAACCCTTTGAGACAAGTGCCCACAATTGTTGATGGAAGATTTAAGCTGTTTGAGAGGTACTTGTGAATTTTCATTTGCTGCTTCAATCATTTTCTTTTGCTGGTCACTTGGTGTTTGTTTGGAAGGGTATCCGTGTTGCTCTTGCTTTGTGATCTGTTTTAATTTGTATTTTTGGGCATCTCATGGTGTATAAAAATAGTTAGTTGAACAAGACTAGCATGTCGTGAAACAATCCACTATAGCCTCCTTTTCGACTGGACGTAGAGTTTAATCCATGTTCATAACTTGATGTAACTTAGTCTATGATGATTGTTAGAATAGTTTTTGTTTGTCCCACATCGTTTATCTTAGGCTAAGTTCTCCAAAAAAATTTAGCAATCAAGTTGCTAAAATCAAGCATGATTTTATCTTTTGAGGTGGGGAGGTGATTTTATCTCCAATGAATCTGGAGATAAAATATGTCCAGATTCATTGGAGATAAAATCACCTCCCCACCTCAAAAGATAAAATCATGCTTGATTTTAGCAACTTGGTTGCTAAAATTTTTTGGAGAACTTAGCCTTAGTCATGTAACATGGTTCTCAATAATGTAAATAATATTAACATGTGAATAGGGTGTCAACTAACCCTAACATTGTATCAGAGCTAGGCTTTTGGAGGCTTTTGGACAAGACTCTATGTTGTTGATGGTTCCCCTTAGTTTGTTGTTGATGGTTGATAGTTGTTGTATGTGTTGAATCATTGTTTATCTCTCCACGTGTGGGTCAGGAGTCGCACGTGCAGGGGAGTGTTAGAGATTGTCTCACGTGGTTAATTATAACCTCCGAAGCTAGTATATGAGCCTAGGCAGCCTCTCCACTGTATGATTTGTACCCCACAATGAGTACACACTCGAATACCACGACCACGACCAGAACCACCTCCCTCAACGTGCGACCATAATTACTGCCACCACGACTAGAGCTATAACCATTGAACCCAGAATCACTATGACCACCATAACTATTACCCGAATAATAGCCACCAGAACTTCGACTACTAGAACTACGACCACGACTGCTAAACCAAATCACGGCTGTGACCACGGCCACTACTCGACCCAAAACCACCAGAACCAATTGAAGCTAAGACAGAACGATCAGATGGTGGTTGAGAATAGATCTAGCATCTGAGACGGAAGCCTGGCGAAGACGACTAAACACCTCATCAAGAGAGGGCAACTCCCGCTCTCCCAATAGTTGAGATGGAACTGAATCATAGGCCAAGGCAAACCATATAAAAACCGAGCGACCTCCAAAAGCTCATGCCGACGCTCCATAAGCTGAGGATCGCTAGAGATAGGCTCATAAACGTGCAGTTCCTCACAACTGCTACGGAATTTGGCATAGTAGTCCTCCAAAGATCTAGTACCAAGTGACAAAGAAAAGAACTGGTGATGGAGATCATATGTACAACGAAGATTATTAACACTAGAATACATCCCGGTAACCTGATTCCACACTTGCTTGGCAGTATCGAGGAAAAACAGAGGGCCACTAATCTGAGGTTCCATACTATTCCACAACTCAGCATGAATATGATAATCCCCAGCTTTCCAGTCACTATACTCAGCCTCTTTGTTGGGAGGATCATCTGTCAAACAACCAAACTTCCGCTCGCCCATCGTCTTCCCAAACCAACCCTGGAACTCCAACAACCAGAAAACCATAAATCGACTACTCCTAGACTCATATAAACCAGCAAACCCTAAACCTACCTCTGAAAACTCACGACATACAACACCCTAGACACTTCTCCCTTCTCTCAAATAACATTGATGGAATTCAGTTTTATGAACAACAGAAGAAATTTTTTCCATCGTAAGTTTTAGTGGAATTCCACTGGACCAAGAGTGAAGGGATTATCAATACCACGTTCTTTAAATATTGGATATCTCTCGGTTTTGTTCAACGGATGGCCCACTTAATCAGATCAATAAACAAAGGAAAACATTCTATTCCATACCTATATAACGATGAAGAGAGGAGGTATTATGTCTAGTAAACAAAGGGGAGAAAGAAAAAAGTAACAAGTTGTGTTTTCCCGTGATTTTTTATAGCAACCCGGTACTTCTGTTGCTGGGTCAAGATCAGGTGGTAGCTTATTTGCTGTTGCTGGTGCTGCTGGAGGATCTGGGACCAGGTACAGATCTGGGTCTCGCTGTGAAAGGGGGGCTAGCCCCTAAGACATTTTCTAGTTTTCTCCTTTTCTCAAGATCGGTGTTGGATGTGTAATTCCGTTATCTGTTTTAACATTACATCCAAACCCCAGAAATGCAGTCTCTACTGAATTTGTAGTTTAATCCCATGCTCTCTTATTGGTGAATCAACGTGCTCATTTTGTTAGTACTTAGTATTTCGTTTCGCGTACGAATTTTTTAGTGTGCATGACTGTTAGTTGTTGTCGGATATACGAAACTTTGCAAATGATGCTGTTCAATCTTTTTAATTATTCTGAGATTCTTATTCGTTCTGTCTCTAACCTTGTGGTGTCATCTTACGAATTGTTGTGCAGTCATGCAATTCTAAGATATATTTCTTGTGCGTTTCCTGGAGTTGCAGATCATTGGTGAGAATTGTTGTTAAGATGCTATCTACTTCTTGATAAGTATCTATATTTGGACCTATTCTATATTTGTGTACTGTATATTGCTCTAATTACCAATGTGGGGAAAACGACAACCTGCCATGGTCGTGGGATGTGCACTGATTACATACCCTACTGTTGTGTCTGTCAATACTCATAACCAAAGCTCGGTTTGCTTGGATTTCCCTCATTATGTTACATATGTTGCAAGATGGGAGACTTCTTTATTTAAGCTTGGTGGAGATCATAGCCTTGGATCATCTTGAACACAATCTTAATTTACACTTACCTCTTGAAACTTGTCTGTTTTCGAAAATTGTTTGTAATTTTCAGAATCAGTTTTGGAGAACACTTTCCATAAATTTCTTTGGTGGATGGGATTCGAAACTTGTTTTATGGGCATTTTTTGGGGAAAGAACCTATTTTGATAGATTGTAAAAAGATTCTGAATTTTGCAGAACAATTTGCGCGAGGAAATGAACAGAAATGAAAACAATTAGTGTTTTTATTGTCAAAAACAGTTTCGACCAACATAGCCATGAACAACTTGTTTGGGGGGGATTACTGGAAAAGAATCCATGTCGATTATCATGAAGAAAAGATGTTTCAAAATTTTGAATACTACTTACTCTAAAAAGGTTATAGAAATGAAAATAACTTGTGTTTGAACGAAACTCATTATGAAAATTGCAACCAATAGAGGATAGAGGAAAACAAAACATTGGAAGTGCAATAATAAAACATGCCCACATTCCTATCCTAAAATTTGGAGGTTTGACAAATATGATCCAGCTACACAGCCTGTATATGATGTCCTGTTTACATAATTTGCATTGTTTGTTAAAGTGCACGTCTATTTTCAAATATAGTATTCGTAATACGTCAAGAAGCTATTATGTGACTTATGTCACGTATTAAGTTCAGAAGTTCATTTTCTTCAGCCGGGTTGTAACAGTTCCCCTGTTTCATTCTTGAAGGTATCCATCTGATTTATTCAAAAGAGCGAAGATCGAGTCAGTGTTGGATTGGCATCACTCCAATTTACGCCGCGGTGCAGGTGTCTCATACTATCCCTCCATTGACGACTCGTTTATTATTTCCATATTATGTTTTGTTTTTTGTTTGGTGCGACACTGAAATACCCTGTTGAGTGTTGACCAAATGACCAATGGTGAAACATGTTCTTGTAGAATGACTAAATACATTTGGTAGTATAGGTCATCACCTGGTACATAGCCAATGGTATCCATCCTAGTGCAGTGGTATGGGTTGGAATTGCGGGAATCAACCGCTATATAATAATTGGGATAAACTGCGGAGCAAAAAAAAACAAAGAGGATAAACTCTTGATGCTAGACTTCTCCCAAATCCTGATGTAATCGGGAGCCTTGTGCTTTGAACACCATATCACTGTGATGCTATCCCTGTTGGAATTTTGAACACCATATCAACGTATAATTAGCTTCTTCCTTTTCACATTTTGTGGTATAGCAATTCTGTTGCCCTTTTAATTTAGAGACCGCATTAGTCATGGCTGTTCTGTTGACCAAGTATTTACAAAACTACCAATCAACTGCAGCCTCCCTCTCCGCCAATTAAAACCCAAATTTTGTTGCCTTTACCATGGAAAGGTCCAATATGCTGGAATACACCATTGTACCCGTCAAAATCCGTGTTTTGATAACAATATGTCCCATATGTATAATACTCCTGTCAAAGACTCGTTCTTGTTACAGACTTCACGGTTGATATCATAAATCTTTAGTGGTGAGGTTTTTTTTTTTAAATCAGAGACGCTGGTGAAGAAGCATAGGGTAAAGAATCAGACACACTGGGGAAGCAAGAGGGAGGTGAGTTTGGTCGGGGAGGCAGAGGAGGAGAGAGGAAGGGGTGGAGGGCTGGAGGCCATAGGGGAATGAGGAGGAAGGGGTAGAGAAATAATAAGATCAGGGAGGGTGTATATTAACTGGTAAAATTATTTTGTTTTGCCCAAATTTTAGTTGATGTGGTGGACATTAACATGGTACCTACTACCTAGAAATCTCTAGGTTTATGGCTGAGCCATGAAAAAGTTAAATTCTTTTACTTATAGTTTCAAAAGGTCTATGTATGTCTTTCTTGATCAATCTTTTCTTTTCAGTTGCCTATATTCTGAATAGCACACTTGCACCTGCACTCGGCCTTCAAAAGAATCCACAAGCAGCTGCTGAAGGTGAGAAAATATTGTCTTCATCACTTGAACAGATCGAGTCTATTTGGTTGAAGGGAAATGGCCGGTTTTTACTTGGTAGCTCCAAACCATCCATAGCAGATCTCAGCTTAGTTTGTGAACTAATGCAACTTCAGGTAAGTAGATAAACTTATGTCCATCAGCGATATGTTTATGTCTATTTCTCTGTTTAGAAAAACAAAGAAGTTCAACTTTCAGTTTCGTAGCCAAATAAGAAACTAAAAAGAAAAAAGAAGATTCAATGATCTTAATGACTATTTTACTTGGTAAAGAAGTTTGGGAATTATTTTGACATCCCATTGAAAAACTCTGTTGTACTTAGGTTGTGGATGAGAAGGACCGAGATCGAATATTAGGCCCACACAAGAAAGTTGAGCAGTGGATTGAAGATACAAAGCAAGCAACAATGCCTCATTTCGATGAAGTACACACAGTCCTCTTCAAACTCAAAGCAAAGCTACAGGAGCAGCGGTTGTCGGAAGCTAATAACAAGATTGAGTCCAGCAAAAATACCACATTGCCCTCGAAGATGTGAGAAACATCTGGGGATGTAGGTTTTGTGTCTATGATTGTTTTATGTATCCTTGTGCGGGCCCTGTGATCATGCAAATAAAATTACGGATGCAAGCTCGAAGAACGTTGTGGTTTGAACTATCTCGTGAAGTTTGTAGAACTTTGTGCTTGTGTTGAATCATGGCTACAAGATTGGGATGGTATCAGAATAAGAATGATATACTCTATTCAAAACTTTTGTTGGACAGAATTTTTTCCTCAGAAAAAAATAAGCTTAATAATTTCTGTCTCCAAACATTCCCGGGATTCGGCCGAATCCCATAAATAAGCTTCTTCTTTTTGCCTCCTCTTTTGTAGTCTGGAGAGAATTTGGTGAATATACATTCAACAAATCAATTCATCAAATACCTGCACTAGTTTCACCATTTTTACAAAGTGTTTTTATTTTTTGGTATATGGCCTCCGAATATGGCTGCTATAAGTTCGTAAACCATATTTAATCAACCACTTGCTAGTGGTTGCTATGCTCGTTCGATTTGTTGCGCATGGTACGAGTTTATTTCCATATGATGTACATTGGAGTAATGAAGAGAAGAAGAAGTTGGGTGCCGAGCGGGTATGGGTGACGTGGTGCTGAGCGTGTATTTTCGCTATTCAAAAGTATTTTGAATGACCTAGATTTTAAAGAAAGAAAGATGAGAGAGAAATAGCTGAGAGAGGGGAAGGGGTGGGAGAAATTTGGGTTGTCCAATGTTTTGAACAGCTGAGATGTGCGCTCGGCACCACATGTACCTTATCCGCTCTGCACCCAAAATTTTCATTTTGGTTATCCAGTGTAACTTATTTTTAAGCATGGTCTATAAATCGGTCTAAGTGTTCATGAAATCTAGAGTATATGTTATAAAATATTTGAATTGGTGAGTTGTTTTTAGAAGCGCATGGCTGTTTTATTTTTTAATTTATACCTAAAATATTTTGGGACATTATTTTTTTGTCTTTATTTAATTTTCCCACTTTTGTTAGTTTTGCGTCTTTTTATTTATAATAAATTATTGGTTTGTCTCAAGGAATCTAAGAAGTAAAAAATTAGTATTATTAAAATCTTAAAAAATTTTACTAAAAGCAAAAATAATTAAAAATATAATATTTGGATAATTTTTGACATTCATTAAAAAAAAAATTAATAAGTTGGTTCATATTTTGTTATTTTTTGATTCATCTTGCTGACAAGCCAATAATCTAAGTAACAAATGAGAACTTTTTTTGAATAAGAACAAAAATAAAATTTCCACCAAATTATTAAGCCAAAACATCCCTAATCTTGCTGATCTGAGGAAGACGGAGACGGAGGATATGACTAAACTCATAGACATACACTGATACATAGAGGAGAAGAAAGACTGAGAGAGGAAGGAACTCTCGTGCGAACCGAGAAAGCTTGGGGACTCAGAATACCTTCTCACTGTGAGTTAATAACTTAGTACGATGTTCTATGAGATTTTAGCTGCTACTGTTTGCTTCTATATTTATTTTGTTTGACTTTAGTTTTGACAGAATGATTTGGCCGAAATGTATTCTGTAATTTTTCTACAGTATTTACTGAATTACTGAATGTTCATTAGTGATTTTAATCAAAACCCATTAATTTAGTTTTTTGAAGAGCATACTTTACTATGATTTGAGTCGATTATAGTGGTGAACTCTTGACACCCACATCATTACAATTTCCATATTCTCCATTTCATGAGTTTCTGAGTTCATCCCTGTAAATTGGGTGAATCTTGAACCACTAGGGTTTCAATTCTGCTTTTAGAACTTGGTTTCCTTATGTTCCAATGGCATAATTTATTTGTATGTCTATCCGCTAGTTCTTCTCTTCTGATCAATTCTATGAAGGAAAAGGTCTACCTATTACTATTTTGCAAAGCAAATTTCACGAAAGTGAACTTTTTTGCTGGGGTAGAGTAGAAGAAACGCTTTAGGAAAATTAGGACCCTAGCAGCGTTAATGTGTCAAGTTCTGTGCTGCAATCAAGGGACATAGTGATGTAATTTTGTTACCGGCACTACCCTTTTAGGATATAGTAATTGTACATGCTTGTGAAACAATATTCTAAAGATCGCTAGGCCTAGTCCGGCAGAAAAGGGTTTTCGACTAGTCGGCCGCCTAGCACCTAGGCGGGGGACTAGGCACGACTAGTCAGCTGCCTAATCTAGGCGTTGGACCACCGCCTAGCGCCTACGTGGGGACTAGTCAGCCAAGGTGGCCGGCTTTTAGAACACTGTTGTGAACTTTTGCAAAATGTCAAGTACACAAGGATTGCATATTATTTTAGAGGTGGACCGGAGGAGAAGAACATTTACTCATATGTACCTCTTTTGGAGCTCGAATAATCGGATGGGATTATTAAGGCTGCATGCAGCCAATGTTATACTGCTTGAGTTTTGTTGTCCTGAGCTTCATATCGTGATTTTAGGTTGGCAATTAGAAACCTATCAAAATGTTGAGTATGGTGGTAAGTGCTAGACCAAGTTTGATCACTTAACTTTGTCGGCTCTACTCAGCGTTCAAATCCATACTTCCCAGTACATTTATATTCCTTGCTTTTTCTTGTTATCTTGCTACCTGTAGCTCACTCTGACTTGTAGTCCAAATCATAACCTTTTGAGCTGCTGACTTGCCTTCCTCATCAATCCCTGTGATAAATTTTCTTTCCGACAAGGAGCAGGTTTGTGATCATCAGTTATTAAGTTACATGTTGTTTTCAGTGACATGTTTGCAACGGTGCATATGAACAAAGACGTTCAATGACAAAACCCATTCGTTGATGAGTCGAACTACCATAAAACTGTTTACTCTTCTTTATTCCCTTTGTCCTTGAGAGTTTTCTTATGGTAAGACATCACATTTTAGCTGCATCAATTGATGCAAAATTTTGGCACTCTTTTCATTTAGGATAGCAGATGGCCTTTTTTAAAGGTGATGGAGTAGTTGGAATTTGATGTGATCCTTAGTACTTGCAAGATCAAGCATTTATTGTAGGGGGTGTAAAAATGGAAGCGAAGGGTCAAGTGACAGCTGAAAAGTATGCTGCCGATATTTCCTCCATAAGAGAAGCACAAGTACGCATCAGTTCGTTCATACACAGAACACCAGTCATCTCCTCAGAAACTCTTAATGCTATTGCTGGAAGGAATCTATTCTTTAAATGTGAATGTTTCCAGAAAGGGTGAGAAGCTAAACTCTCATATATAAATCTAATTTGAAGTATGATTTTGGATTATTGGTATTTTTATCAACCTGCAAATATCTTTTATCCAATTTGTGTTTTTCTTTCTCTAGTGGATCTTTCAAGTTTCGTGGTGCCTGTAATGCTGTATTTTCGCTTGATGATGATCAGGCAGCGAAAGGGGTAGTAACTCACAGCAGGTTTTCTTTGAGCCTCTGAATATTCCCGATTTAATTACATTTTTATCCCGTACTTTCCACTGATCACATCCTACAAAATTAGTGGTAATTATGCAGCAGCATTATCTTTAGCTGCAAAACTACGAGGGATCCCGGCTTACATTGTTGTACCAAAAAATGCTCCAAAATGCAAGGTTGAAAATGTCAAGCGTTATGGTGGCCGAGTTATCTGGAGTGAGCCCAATCTGAGGTCAAGGGAGGACATGGCAACCAAAGTGTTGCAAGAAACTGGCGCAGTTCTTCTTCACCCATATAATGATGGGCGTACCATAAGGTGCAAACTGGCATATATCTTGAATAATCTGCACTTGTGCTTATTTTTGGCTTGTGAATGTGCTTGATAGATGGTCTTGATTTTGTTCATGTTGTCCTCCTTGGGCTTCTCTACTATTGTCCTCTCGGATTACCAAATATGATAAAGAGGATTTGTTTTAAGTCCGTGTGTGTGTGTGTGTGTGTGTGTGTGAGTGAGTGGATCCGAAGAATGTATATACACAATAGCATTGAGAATTGGCTGGCAGTGGGCAGGGTACAATATCGCTGGAGCTTCTGGAGCAAGCCCCACAGTTAGACACTATAATAGTTCCTATAAGTGGTATGTCTATCAACTTGGAAGTGTCCAAATCATTGTGGCAATCCCCACATTGTTTTTTCTTGTTAATTTGCGTTTTTCTTTCTCCAACCCGGAAAATTTTGTAGGAGGTGGTCTAATATCAGGGGTGGCATTGGCTGCCAAGTCCATCAACCCTGCAATTCGAATTCTGGCGGCTGAACCAATGGGAGCGAATGATGCTGCTCAATCTAAAGCAGCCGGTAGGATTATAACTTTGCCCGAGACTAACACGATTGCCGATGGGCTTCGAGCTTTTCTTGGAGATCTTACCTGGTAAGGCCAGGATTGTGTTGTCAAAACAAATGTGTTGGAAGGCATATTTTTTCCATTTACTTGTTTGTAGTTTAAGCACTAGATCTCATGTGTTTCATGCGATTTGTCTGCTTTTTGCTCAGTAATTGTCAACTTGTTGTGAAGAATTGTTTCTTTTTCATCTTGATGGGTCATTTAAGTTCCCCTAAACGCGACTAGTTTCATTATGGTACTGATTGCCTCTTGTCGAAGCAGGCCAATTGTTCGAGACCTGGTTGACGACGTCATTACTGTGGAGGATAAAGCAATAGTTGAAGCTATGCGACTTTGTTACGAGATTCTGAAAGTTGTAGTGGAACCTAGTGGAGCTATAGGCCTTGCTGCGGTTCTGTCTGATGATTTCAGGAACAATCCAGCTTGGAAGGACTGCAGCAACGTAGGAATTGTACTTTCAGGGGGCAACGTCGACTTGGATGTACTGTGGGGTTCCTTCAGGAAATGAGAGATACGCTAGTTCTTCTTACTTTTATTCCTCCTGCTTGGGAGGACTCCATTGTAATGGAATTTATTTTCTGGGCCACCATTGATCTGGGTGTATTCTGGGATTCATTGACCGAAAAGAAAATGTTTCGGGTTCTTGCTAATGTAAATCCTCCGGGGGCAATAATGTTTGCTACTCTGATCTCATGCTCAATATCGTGTGCAGCCTATTAAAGAGTATTGAGACGAATATTGGTAGGAAATTAGACGATTGATTAGATCAATTGCTCCTTTCCTGGACTGTCAATTTTGAGAGGAGCATATTCCTAGTGACGCGTTGTCATTTTCTCGGGCATGCCATTTTCTGCACACATGAAGCTTTTCGAAAACCATCCTTAACATGTAGTAGTGCTTTTTTTTTTTTTTAATGAATTGGGAGATTTTTCTCCAGAAATTTGCATCAACTGCAGAAAAGCGTGTTGCAGGTACTTGATTTCAGGTGAAGGTTATCGATTATTGTTTTCTGGATGAAAATGATTAATGGTTTCCCTTTTACCAACGTTAATCAAGCAAATGTTGACAAACGAACTACAAATCCATGCTTTCAACATTATGCATTAGCCAACTGGAAATTTGGCATCATAAGCTTCTAACAGTTGAAGAAATGCAAGTATGAGTTCAACAAGAAAGTAATCTGTGCTGCTTCAGATCAGCCGGGTGCTAAAGAGAAGCAGAAAACAGTTCGATGACTCATCGAAAATGACAAAGCTAAAGGAAAACACAGATCCAGAGATTGGATCCAAGTATCCAACATGGAAAACAAAGCAATCCGAAAGAGTAGAAAAAATCGAACAAGACGCAACAAAATTACATCCAATTACCAAACAACCCTATTTGGAATGTAACAGTCTTAAGCCTCCTCCTCCTGATACTCCTCTTCGTCCTCGTACTCCCCTTCTTCGTCAGCAGTTGCATCCTGATACTGTTGGTACTCTGAAACCAAATCATTCATATTACTCTCTGCCTCGGTAAACTCCATCTCGTCCATCCCCTCTCCCGTGTACCAATGCAAGAAAGCCTTCCTACGGAACATAGCAGTGAACTGTTCACTCACCCTCCTAAACATCTCTTGTATGGAAGTAGAGTTCCCAATAAACGTCGAAGCCATTTTGAGACCCGTCGGAGGGATGTCACAAACAGTTGATTTCACGTTGTTGGGGATCCACTCAACAAAGTACGACGAGTTCTTGTTCTGCACGTTTATCATCTGTTCATCCACCTCCTTTGTGCTCATTTTTCCACGGAACATTGCTGATGCCGTGAGGTAGCGACCGTGACGGGGATCAGCGGCACACATCATGTTCTTGGAGTCCCACATCTGTTGGGTGAGTTCGGGAACGGTGAGGGCGCGGTATTGCTGGGAGCCACGTGACGTGAGCGGTGCAAAGCCGACCATGAAGAAGTGGAGTCGTGGGAATGGGATGAGGTTGACTGCAAGCTTGCGAAGGTCTGAGTTGAGTTGACCGGGAAAACGAAGGCAGCAAGTCACTCCACTCATGGTGGCAGAAATCAAGTGGTTCAGATCTCCAACTGGTCATACAGGGAGAAACATTATCACCCATAAAAAATTGTACTACTCATAAACCTGAAACACAATTTTATACGACAAATCCCAAAACATTAAGTCACTAGGATTTGTTTGGAGGCTCCTTCAGAGTGTGAAACTTGGGCTAAGTTGATTATTCTTACAGATATTTAGTGTTTTTTGGTATTTATTGAATTTGTTTAAACCTGTTCTTCCAAATTTAGAAATTAATCATCTCAACAAGAGGAATCAAAAGCAGTTAAAAAAAAAAACAAAAAAACTAGAGGAATCAAAAGAGTATAAAAATATTACCCAAAATGAAGCATGTTCAAAAAAGACGAACAAAAGGACAATTAGACTGCTTTTTCGAACTTTTTTTTGTTGCCTTACGTAAATTTTTACCCTTCACATTACGCTCGTCAAGAAAACCAAAACGACAGTGCAATACTGCCTTAAAAAACAAGGATTAAGGGGGATGTAGACAAGTGCCTGGTAGACTAATGTCAAGCTAAAAGCCTGGGGTACTGAGACATCGTTAGTCCCGTCTGATTCAGAGCTGGCATGGGTGCATTCAAGGGGAAAAAAGAAAAGCTAACCCATGTGAGGAAAGACAACCCTTCCTAGGTCGTGAAATGAATCCAGAGTGTACTGATATTTCTTTTTCTTATACAGATGGTCACATGGGTTCGCATACTTTTTAGCAGGCTTGTGAACTTGTAATCTTGTACTGGGTAGGGCTCTTTTGTACTCAGGAAGTGTAAACAACTAGCTTTTTGCAGATATAAACATATTTAAACAATTGTTAACATTACCAAGAAACAAATATACTACAGATCCTAAACAAAACAAAGTCCAGGAAAGATAAAGCGAGACCCATGTGAAATCACAACTGGATTTTCCATACTATGAAAGAGAATCTTAGACTTAGACCTACCTATCACGTGACCTACCTATCATAATAGAAAATTTTGTGTATTTGCAATCCAGGATGTCAAAAACGGTATCCAGAAAGAAGTAAAGTGTCGAAAACTTTGTTTGGTTATTGAAAAAGGTAACAAACCAAATACAAACTAGTACATTCAAACCAAACTACTAATAACTGAAAGAATTAGTGTGGGCATGCTATTGTCCTTTGTTTTCTCAGTAAACAGTCACATAGTAGAAATGGAACTGTAGTCATCAACGGAGAAGAGGACTTACAGCTGGGAGTAGTGAGCTTGAGAGTACGGAAGCAGATATCATAGAGTGCCTCGTTGTCCAAAACCATACACTCATCAGCATTCTCAACGAGCTGGTGGACGGAGAGTGTAGCGTTGTATGGTTCTACCACAGTATCGGACACCTTTGGCGATGGAAACACAGAGAAAGTCAGCATCATTCGGTCCGGATACTCCTCCCTTATCTTCGATATCAACAGTGTCCCCATCCCCGATCCTGTCCCTCCTCCCAGAGAATGGCACACCTGAAACCCTAAAATATACGCAAACAACCAAAGGTTAATTAGCCAATGTGATTGCCGGATCATACCTAGCTATTACATATGAAATGAATAATCACTAAAACGAGCGCAACCACAGATTTAGGAATGTATTTATCACTCAAATCTAAAACCAACGCCCCTTAACAACAGTCATGTTTCAACAAACATGTAAACGCGTTATATACAAACAAGAATTCATCCGCCATTTTCCATTTCCAGAGCAGATCTAGCTACTGCCACAATGAAATTCGGAACCCCAGCACCAACACAAAGTTATACGTGAACATGTATATACTCAAGTGCTACAGTCAAACACACATTTGTAAAAGTCTAAGACAAACAGAACAACTAATTCATTAGCCATTGCTTTTTCCAGAGCAGATCAAGCTATTGAACTGAGCAAAATTCAAAGCCCTATAACTAACACTTCATCAGCCATTCTACTTCATCTATCTACTAACACAAATGGCAAATAAATAAACTCAGGTATTGAATTTGACCGCAAAATGTCTTCCTGCATTCATATGTATATTGTTTCTATATGTCCAATCAACAAACAAACAACACACACACAAAAAAAAAGAAGAAGTAAAGATCGCTAGACCCGCAGATTAAAATGTGTAGTTGTGTACATTTACATTTACACTGGCCGCCCACAACAATTACTTTAAACCTAGGGTTTACATCATCAATTACCGCAATAGCCCTGACAGGTTGTACACGAATAATTAGCAAAATGAAAATTAAACTAAATCAGACATCACAAACCTAATTATGTTTACATGGGCTATATATCGCAAGTATTTATAACCAATGATTGTTTTTTGAACTGATTTATAACCCAAGATTTGCATTATCAATTATCGTAATACCCCTAGCAGTTCGAACCCAAAGAGTCGACAAAACGCAAATTAAACTGAATCATTTCTTCACAAACACAACGGAAACGTATGCATTCAAATACCTTGTAGGCAGTCACAATTTTCAGCCTCTTTTCGAACGACATCGAGAACCGAATCAATAAGCTCGGCGCCTTCGGTATAATGCCCTTTCGCCCAATTATTCCCAGCACCAGACTGTCCAAACACGAAGTTATCGGGGCGGAAGATCTGGCCGTAGGGGCCGGAGCGGACGCTGTCCATGGTACCGGGCTCGAGGTCCATGAGGACGGCACGCGGGACGAACCGGCCGCAACTGGCCTCGTTGTAGTAGACATTGACACGCTCAAGCTGGAGATCGGAGTCGCCGTTGTAGCGGCCGGTGGAGTCGATGCCGTGCTCCGCGCACACCACCTCCCAGAACTTCGCGCCGATCTGGTTGCCGCATTGGCCGCCTTGGATGTGGAGGATCTCTCTCATCGTTTGAATTGGTTTGGAGAGAGAGAGAGAGAGAGAGAGAGAGAGAGGATTTGGGGGGGAAAGTGATAGGGTAGGAGTAGAATGTGGAGTGAAGTGAGATTTTAAAGGGGCGGGCTTAACGGGTTTGACGGGCGTTTGGTTCCAAAGTGGGGAGTAATTATTCGGTGTTCTTGGGCACAGCAATGGGGTGCCCAGCATCTTCCTCCCATGGACTTGGGTTCCCTTAGTTAAGTCGTCGTATCTCCATAGTGACCTCATTCGTAAATCTTTTAAAAAATTATGATCGATGAAAATTCGTACACATACAATTGAGACAAATTTGTCTTATAGTGTATTCTCTAAATGATATTGGTCATCTCTATAAATAGTATCCGAACATGACTATCAATATTCAATTAATTTGATTTTTTACATGAATGGTCTACTGATTCTACTCCACTTCCTGACAAATTGTACAGTTTCGATCCCAAATACAGATTATAGAAAGTCCACAATTGAGGTTACTACGGAGATTTAGTGGCTTGGGTCACTATGGGTATCCTAAATCTGGGATTCATGCATTAAGGGCTCAACATAAACTTGGGCGGCACGTGACTGTGCCATGAGACAATCAAATTTTTTTTGTTTTTTTTCCCTTCATTTTGAGCCTTTTTTATGATTCAAATCTTTCATCATTAGGAACTCATTGAGAATATTACTAGTATAGTACAAAATTACGTCAATTTGAATTCGATTACTAGTAAATTTTTCTTCAAAAAATGATTTTGCGCATTTGCTCGCGTTCTATTCACTGCAAGGTTAATGCTTTCTAATCATATTTTTCTTGATATTCTGATACCGTCATTTTTCGGTAGAGTTGATACTTTTTACGAGCTTTAAAAGATAAACAATTTCGATAAGGAAGTCTTCCCGAGAGAGCACGCAAAAGCCACAATAGCACAGTTCTGCTAGAGATAGCTGAGGAGATGGATCCTGTTTGAAATAGAGATTCAGTTGAGTAGTTATTCGACAGAGTATACCATGCAACTATGAACCTTACAATGGGTACACCATTTCCAGACAAAGTTAAAAGCACTACCTCACTGAAAAAGGAGAAATAAAAAGCACTATATATGAAAGCGATCACATGATACTCCATATCTATAGGTGGGGAAGCATGGGAACAAAAGTTGGTGGTGTCTCAGAGATGATACTTCTGCTGGTGGTGGCTCAGAGATGATACTCATCAAACCTTGAGATCAAAGCAACCCCACCTTATCCTTATTCGATGTGTTCTCTTTCACTCCATCTTTCTCCTTTTTTAATTCTCACTATTCCAACCATTCAATCTAAGATACATGTTATTTGACGGTGTAACTTTTTTGCGTTTACGTACTCGGTGAGCTTTACAATGTGACATTGTAACATGCATATTTGTAACTTCTTTTGTTACGTATATGTACCTCGTGAGCGCGTCCCCGTCTTGATGGGAGCAAGACGGAAGAGTGAACCTTACTTGGGAGCACCGATAAGAGCTCCTGTCTAGGGAGCGCACCCACTTTGGAAGCTCCCTGCAACTAAGGATCCAACGGCTATGCAGAGCAGAATAAACCGGTTTGAAAGTGTTGGAGAGTAAATTCACGACTACGTATCAGTACCCTAACTAACAATTCTGGACTAAGAACACAATAAATGGAAATATACTTCAGTGAAACTTATGAAAGAATACATAAATGGTATTAAGTGTCATATTTAGCAGGACAATGTGAACCGAGATCACGAAAAAGAACAGATGTTGAATACCGCGACACTTATTCTTTTTCAACTTTTGATCAGGCAAACTACCTAGTACTATATGGGGGAACTGTATATTCACCTTATACATAATACAACGGGAACACAACTAATATCAGGAAACAACACAGGTTATTACAAATATACATACTCTATTGTTCTTGGCAAGATTCCACGGTAGAGGAAGGTGGCAGGGTTATCAGCGGACGCATTTTTCAGTTTCGTTGGAGAAAATTTATCTGATCTTTTTGGCATTCTTAAGGTTGCGTAAAGCCATCACAAGCTGCTGCCTCTCACCTTCAACCTCTGCAAACCTAAGACTTATCTCTGAATATCTCTCTTGCATGTCTTTTAGTTCACTTTCCATTGTTTTGTTCCTTTCCTTAAGTAACTCCATTTCATTCGATAACTCATCAAGGTTGCCTTGATCTCTGGCACTTAAAGCAGAGGCTTCCATCCCTTTTTCCGATGAAATTTCGTTACCGCTGCAGGGATAAAAGAGCAGATCAGAAAACAATTAAGCTACTTTAAATGGGAATATTATGAATAATCACTCAAAATTTAACGTTAAATTCGAAGTACTCGTACCTTGCCATGAAAGTACTACTGTTCGAAATAATGTGCTTGGGATCTTCAGCTACCTGCATCCAAGAGGAACCAATCCCCAAATTATTACTCAACCAAACACTCTGCCCGAATTATTGATTTTTATGCGGAAGTCCTTGGGCTTTACCAACAGTAAAATTAACAGGAAGTCATCATAGAGAATTGGTATTGCCTCTATGCCAAGTGTGCCTTCAATATACGTGCTTAAAACAGTTTATGAAATGCTTTATAGACAATAGTAATACCAGTGAAGAGGAAAAGTAAGCTTTACTAGCAAATAAAATTGATTTCAGGAGGATGCTAACCTTGACTAATTGATATTCGCACAAACTGGCACTAGATTGACTGAGTTCTTCTCTTCTTTCTAACTCTTCAATTTTGTTCTGAAGATCTTTCTCCTTCTCCAAAAATGAATTTGTTGAGGTTTCAAGCGCAGCTTCCTTCAGCTTTATCTGACCCTGGCATTTAAAATTTTCAGTCAAAGATTATACTTTCTGCCAAGGAAGTGATTAACTGAAGAAGCAAACAATTTCAAGAGGCCTAAATCACATAACATTCCAGAATGAGCTTTAGACAAAGGGACAACTATCTCGATATTCAGCACACCGAATTTAGTTTTTCCTTCACCTGATTTTTCAGTAATCGCCAACCATGTTCAAGTTAAGACATACTTATACTATAATTTCCGAGGTTAAATATTTACCTCGAGTATCTTTATTTTGTCCTTCAGATTCGCCATCTCTTTCGGAGAACGAGGAACAGAGGCAGATTTGTTGTTTCTTGAAATAGTATTTGTTCCATCCGAGGCTGTCAGCCGAGTGTTATCCTTGAACTTTTTCTCTAAACTGCTGAGTGCATCCTCCTTCTTCTTTAGGTCCCCTTTTAAGTGAAAGACCTGCTTCCTCAATTTCTCTTTCTCCAGTTCATCCTCGAACGAGGAACGTTTCAGTTCATCACAATGAGATTTCAACGTCTCCAACTCCAACTGCAGATTTCCAATCATTGATTCCTTTTCATCTTTTAGGCTCCTCAGAATGTTTAGTTCCTCCATTGACTTCTCCATTTCCTTCCTCAACAAACCAATCATGCTTTCCATCTCATCCCTTTCCACATTTCCTCTAAATATCAGCAAATCAGTTTCCTCCAGCTCCATATTCATTCGTTCCAATTCAACCTTCAAAGATTCTTTCTGTTCTGCTTCGATGGAAAGGTCATTATTCTTTCTTTTAAGCCTTTCAATCTCCTCTCTGAGCATTAATATCTCCTGTGAGAAAATACTACGACTTTCTTCCCCATGCCTCTTTTCACTTTCGACCTCTTTGGACTTAACTTCAATTTCTGATTGCATTTGTTCCATTTGATTGATCTTTAAGGTTATTTGGATTGCAAGCTCATGGAGTTTTGCTTCATATTCATCCCTAACCGACTCTAACTCTTCCTTTTCCTTCCGAAGCAATTCTTCTAGGTGAACTTTTTGCATGCGGAGTTCACTAGCTTCTGCCAGGGCTTTCATAGCCAACTTCTCGTTTTCTTCAAAAGTAGAAGACATTTGCGACGAAAGCTTTTTAAACTCCTCCTGAAGCCTCTCTGCTGTATTAGCATTCTGCCACCTCATCTTTCTCAAGGCTTCCTCCGATTGTATCGCTCTCTGCTCCTGCTCCACTTTGGCACAAGTAAGAATCTGAACATCTGCATCGAATTCTTCTGCCCGCTTCTCCAGTTCTTCTTCCAAACTCTTGACAAGAGTTTCAAGTTTATTTACGGAGGCCAGAGCGTCTGAGAGTTCCTCCGACCGATTCTTGAGTTCGACTTCCATGTTCTCAATCTGGGTTTCGAGTTCGCCTATACTAGCATAAGAAGATGAACACTCATACTGTATCTTCAGTTGCTCTTGCACTTGGCTTTGCTCTAGTCTATATGAAAGTTCATGGTTTTCCTGCTTCAGGATCTCATAGTCAAGGGCAAGCTGTTCCATTTGAACCTCTATTTCATCTCTTTCTCTCCTGTACATTTCCAACTCATTATAAAGGTCTGCGATCTTTTGCTCCATCTCGTGCGTACCATTCGACTCGCTATGCTCCAGGACAAGCTCTTCTAAGGCTTTTTGCTCTTCATCGTCTTCCATTTCAGATTCAGATTTATAGATGGTTACCGACAAATCTTTCACATTCTCAACAATTCCAGATCCATTGGAAAGGTTAATAATTTCCCTATCCTTCCGCTCCAACATTTCATCTAAATCCCGCACAGCAAGAATCAGTTCAGAGTTCGATTCTTGTGTCTTCTCAAGTCGTAACCGGAGATTGGCATTAAGATCCTTTTCATAACTTAGTTCTTGTCTTAGTTCTTCAACTATAGCAAGAGGATCCCGTCCTTCGGACTGCAACTTGTTTTTAACTTTGGCCTCGTCCATACGTCTCTGAAAGGCCTTGAGATTTTCACATTCTGCCTTGAACGCATCTCTCTCCTCTTTCAGGCTGACAACTTCTCTGAAGAGATCATTTCCCCTTTTTCCCTCCCTCACAATTTGCTTTCGCAGAGTTTGTAGTTCCAATTCGGACACTTCTGCTTGCCTAGATAAAGTGGCAAGCTCAGTTTTGAGCTTTTCAATGTCCGAAGCCTCTTCGGACTTTTCTCTTGGACCGCTGGATGAATCATCCGTACTTGCTTCAGGGGTGGAAGCTTCCATCCACTCCCATTGTGGTGTCTGTTGTTCATGGATTCTTGTAGATAAATCAGAAATTGTTTTCTGAAGCACGGAATCGTGATTGGCAGATTGTAATAGGCTTGTGGGGTCCGGGAGCATATTGCTACTATCGAGCCCGAATTGTCTAGGGGTATCAAGCCCAGAGCTGCTATTGGAACTTGATATTGTAAGATCAGATCCACTAGATGCCAGGTGGTTCCCATTCAACTCGGCAATATGTGAATTCCTCTTATTCAAAGGTCCATCCTGTAAGCAAATGAAAATGAAACACTTTCAACATCTTTTTAGCAATTGCTCTTGGTTTTTTACCATACGATGAATCCAGTAAGAAAATTTTGAGTGTTATCGTTTGAGTGTAATTGGTGTGTTTGCTTTATATTATGTTGAGGGTACTTCTACCAACTTGTATTGCACTATTACAGATACAGGAGAAGGGTTCATGATCGCGGTCCAAACCTATGTCTCTAAAGTCTAAACACTCTTTGCAACCCTTTTCTTCTTCCTTTAACTGAACATTAATTTCATCCATCGTTTTTAAGTTGCAACATACCTACTTTGATGAGACAATTACACGATAAAGTCAAATCCAGAAAGGTACATTTTTTCACGAAAATTTTCAGATAGGTGAGACTGTTATGCTCTTCAACTGAAAAGACTACCGCCGTCTCTCAAGAAGGAAAACGGTTACAAAAAATCCTGTGTTAGCCAAACATGGAGTGAGACTTACTTCATTAGAGTTGCTCTCGATGCTTTCATCTGCATCGCCAATGCTTAGTAATGCCTTGAAGGTTCTATCATTCGAATAAACTTTTCCGCTTTCGATTTCCTTGGCCTCTCTGCAAAAAGCCCAGAAAAGTACAAATGAGCAGTTAAATCCTATTAGCCATAACCTTGACCTCTCGAAAAGTCCAAACAAATAAGCAATAATCTGATTTATTTTCACCTTTGTTCAATATTTTCCTCCATCCTTTGAATTGAAACCTACTCAGAGAGAAGAGATTTAACATAAGATAAAGCTCTAGAGCAATCAGGCTCTACTAATGACCTTCACAGACAATGTATTCTAAACATCACCTCCACATGGTTGAGGATATGATCATATGACTCGAGGAGAGTGTTTATTTGAATTTGAGAGAGAGAGAGAGAGAGAGAGAGAGAGAGAGAGAGAGAGAGAACTAACATGCAAAACAGCCTCAGACTTTGCATTCTTTAGGGGAAGAGACACAGTGGAAAGCTTAATGGAATAAGCATAACTCGCAAAATCAATTGAAACTTCTCCAATAAGACTAGTTTTTGACGATCCCTGAAAGAATCCAACAACACATTACATGATGCATGTATCTCAAATAATTAACTCTGAAGGAAAGGGGCTAATAAAAGTTCATAGGAGTGAAAATTGTCGTACAGTGGATACGACAAAGTTGTAGAACTTTTCATGAATCTTCCCAGTCTTTGGCTCTCGGAAGAATTTCACAGTTTCGTAGACAGGATTCTCCCAAGAACAGCTTCCATCTCGAATTGCTGCTTTCTCCAATCTTACCGTCGGCTTTCCAACATCAGCAGGAAAGAAGTGTATAATCAATGAATCCCCTCCCGCCTGTGTCACCTGAAAACACCCAGAACCGTGATACCCAATTTCTCTGTTTGGAGAAAATGCAGGAAACCAGAAGAACATGGTTGGCATGAATTTTGATTACAGCAAAGAACTCCTAATAAATAGACATTTCCCCTCACCCGAGCCTGATACAACTATTTGCATACTTGATATTTTCTATTACTTCAGTTATTTGTTTTCTAAAGATTATCAGATTTCTACCTTACTTTCTTCTATCTTTTTTTTCGATCGGCAACTTTGCTCTACATAAGAAACAAAAAATTGTGTAATTTCCCACTGGCATCAATATAAATAATGTCTCCGACAACCAAGTCTTACAAATTTCGCAGAAAAATTTAAAATCTGATTGCTTCTATTTGATTTATTATATGGTACAAACAAATTAACATCTACATGGGCAAGATCATGTTCCCAACTTCCAGTTTGGTTACAAAGAAATGCAGGAAAACAGAACATAACAGGCACGAATCTCCAATTTCCTTTTCTTTTTTTTTTCCCTGGACCAGTTTACGCGCACAAATTTTCAATTTCTGCACTACTAGCTGAGGAAACCACTATGTCCGTTCCCCTGAGACCAATACAACCACTAGCATATCAGATTTAATTAATCCAGTTTGTTTTTTCATTGTAATTGGAAACCTAAGGTAAACAACACCAACATTCTGTTAGGGATTCGCGAAAAAACCTTAGATTAACAACAACAATCACTTTCCTCAATGCGCATTGCTACAGTCCACACTTGAATTCTGCTTAACTTTCTCACATCTTTCTCGACAAACAAACAGGTCAAACGGGGGTTACATTTCCAATTTCCAACATTGATTAAATAATGTTTCCTACACTCAAACCTACTAATTTTGAAGAATTCAATGATTTAATTGGTGGTGTTTGACTTTACCATCTGAAGTCATGCAAATACTGTAGGGTTTGTGAAGCCTGATTCCAGTCTAATTTGTCAATGAAAACCGGCCACATAAAAATCTATTTGTGTTCCTTTGGGGACATCCAATTAAATTGGAAAATGGAACGATACAGAGAAGATTAGCAGGGCCTCTGCACAAGGATGACACGCACAAATCGAGAACTCTGTGTCTTGCGCCCGATGTTTCTTATCTTGATTGTTCTTCGCACATTGTGTGCTAGTTAGTTTGGCCGATTTCTCAACAAATACATATGTGCTGTACATGTATACGCACAAAGAATACGAGAACAATTTTGTTAAATTCAGGAAAGGTAAATTCCAGTAACCTGAGTGGCGTGAAACTGTAATTTGAAAACAGCTTTGAATTTGTTCTTCTCGCTCCTCCATCGCGCAGACCTGAACATCTTCGCCGGAGCTCGGCCGAGCTACCGGAAAATCACCCGTTTTATGCTTCAACTCATCAATAATTTCGAAATGCCAACAAAGAACAGCTTAATGCTTCAACGATAATCCCTCAAACAAGTAGAGAGAGTCAGAATTGAAGTTGAGACTGAGTTGACACAGTCAATTGAAGCGAGTCCAATCAACTCGGTGGACGATCGTGTCTTCCAGGTGGTTCCTTTCACATTTGCCGCCTGTGACTGAATTTAAGAATGAGCCGAGGATACGGCCAGCAGATCCGAAGACAGTCTCTCTCTCTCCCTCCCTCTCTCTCTCTAGACTCTCTGTTTCTTTCTCTCTCTATATATCTGTCTGTGAAAGGAAAACACTGTAATAGTGACTCTTTGAAAGAGATGACTCCCATTTTAAGATTTTTTTTTATTATTTTGCAAGTAGAAAAAAAGTTAATAACTGTAAGAAACAATTGATTTTTCTAAGATACTTTATCAGAAATTAGGTGAAAAAATTAATGTTTCCATTATGTGTAGAATTGCCTGAATCTGAGTGTAAATAACATTATATGAAAAATGACATGAATACCCTTGTGCTTCTTAAGCAACATTCTTTTGTGTGAATGTGTACTAATTTATGCATGCTCTGCGATACACTCTCTCTGTCAGTGGCGACTCCAGGATTTCGGAAGTGGGAGGTCATTATAAACATCAAATATCTTTACCAACCATAAATAAAAGAAAATATCATAGTAATGACAACTAAAAATTTTGTTCCAACAAAAATCACATTTAAAGCTCGACCCAATGAACAAAAGATATCATCAAAAAACATAAAACAGTTTTCTCTGTTTACAGTTTTCACCACATACAAAAAAAAAAAAAAATTACACAAGCTTCTACAATTGCATTCGACGTGGTCTTGACATATTATCAAATAATCCCTCCATCCCAAATTGTTCCTTCTGCTTCACTTTTTGAACCATTCAAACAATTATCTATATTTTATAATCTATAATTTTTCTATGATTTTAAAATATTTGTTCGATAAAATTAATTGAGATCCATCAAACAAGATCCATATTAGATATATAAATCATTAAAAATCTGACGATATAAACAATTTTTTTAATAACTAGGAGCAACAATTTGGGACGGTAGGAGTACTTCCTTACCAAGACAGATCAACCTCTTCATATCAAAAGAACAAAACGAGTAACTAGGATTCAAACAAGCCACACAAAGAGGGAGGATGAAAGTTGGGGAATTATCCAGTGGTGTCAACCCTAAATTTATGGGGGTTCATCTATGAATTTCCTAAAAAAATTAACAAAGTAGTAGTATTTTTTTTCCCGCCGTGGGGTCGGCTGACCCCCCAACCTCCAATGTGGCGTCGCCCCTGCTCTCTGTTCTAAAAAGCTAGACACTTTCACTATTCTAGTTCTAAGAAAAAAACAGTTTTTTAATTGGTAATATTTTTTATAATAGATTTCAATTAGTTCTGTTAAACAAAATTTTAAAAATCACATAAAACATTATGAACTGAAAGATATAGGCAACTTAAAAATTGCACACAATCTCGAAAGTATCCAACATTATGAGACGAAGGGAGTCGTATTGGAGGGAGTGTTTTCGTAGGAAGAGATGCGAGAACGCTAATTGGCATTACAAATAGCTTCTTGAAAAACAAATAGAGATACAACAATGATACAAGTACAACAAAAGTTTCTAACATGGCTCCAACACACCATGTGAGTGTATTGGAGCCATATTGAAGACTTTTGTCGTACATCTATTATTATTGTGCTAGGAGTTTAGATCCAATCGTCATTTGCATGTGTAAAAAGAAAAAGGTTAAATTTGGTTATTTGTTAGTTAAAATTCGAGAGTGTGAATGTAAAATAAGATCTAATTTTTTTTTTTTTAACAGCATTAAAGGAAATGGATCCGTGGGATCCACAATAATCTAAAATCGCTATTTGCAGAATTAAAAAAAAAGTTAAATTTAGATAATTGTTAGTTGAATTCTGGTATAATACTTTTAAAAGTTTTACGACAATAATAATGTTTGGTCTTGTGAGATCCACAATAATAAATAATATATATCGCATGTATCGTCATTTACTGACCTCCAAAAGGTTACATTTGGTGAATTTTTGTATGAATTTCGGCCGCTTCATTGTAAATACTATTAAAAATTACATAATACTATTACTAATGTTTCTGTCAAAACAAAAAGTATTAATAATGTGGGCCCCATCGAACCACAATAATAAATAATGCTATATTATATATCACATCTCACACCCGTAAGATATGATAAAGAATTAATAGAGCTCCGTAGGACTCACAATACCTAAGTATAAAAGATTATAAGACTTCATAAAACAATACCGGAATTCACATTATACATTTCATTTTAGGATGACCTCCGTGAGGCTCACGATACCTAAGTATGAAAGCATTATAAGGAAATCACATATGACGATTACAGTAATAGGCAACTGATGGATGTAATTGATAGAGCTTATTAACAGAAATTATTTAAGTAAAATATATGAGTTAATTTGACCAAAAAAAGTTTCAAAATATGCTCACGGGGGCAATAATTTTGATGCGTATCAACATTGATTTTTATTTTGAATCTCTATCTATGATGTTATTAACAATTTAGTGCTGGTCGAATGTGATGTATGAGATACTTTGCAAAGATTATCTTTTTCTTTTTATATCTTATGTATTTCAGAGTAACCAACAATATTTAAAAAGTTCAATAAGGACTTCTCTTACTTATATATTGTCCCATTTCACTTTTAGGCAACGTTCAATTTTGGCTATTTAACTTAACTTGGAGGTTGAGAGGCCAACAATAGTTTACAGTATCAGATGACAAGATGTTTTAAAGAATTAAACTTATGTTGCTGCAAGCCAAGTGGCCAACCAAAAAAAAAAATTAGCTTTGCCAGTTTTAAATTTTTACTCGCTAAATCTCACACGTAAATGCTGAATCTCAACAATTACATAGTCAAGATTTTAATTTAATGGTGGTGAACTTAGATAAATAGTGAGTGATGGGATCTGGTGCAGGCCCTTGCAGTCCTACCTTATATTTTAGCCTAAAATACTCCGACAGCTAATATGTATCATTTGTGGTTTCCAATCAAATTGTGTAGTTTATTTATCCATTTTAATACACTAAGTCATGGTTTTTAAACAAGTCTTAAATTCGTTACTTCAATTGCAATTTTACACTAAAAGTATTGCGATGAAATCACGATTCACGCGTAGGAAATCACTTTTTACAATATCAGTGATTCACGATTGAAATTTTTTAATATTGAATAACTATCTGGTTTCTCGTATTTAAAAATCTAGAGGTGATAGATTCATTTGACGACAAGTTAAAAACACTAGAGTAAGAAAGTTTTTTAAAATTGTTACAGAATGTCGATCGCCACTACTTGTTCCACCTTAGCGTCACCTCGCCCGTCATAAATCATAGTCCTTTCTAAGCGAAGGTAAAAATGAATGAAATTCCACTAGAATGAGGACTATAGTGGCATTAAAGAAGACGATGGCGTGAAGGGCATAAGGGTAATTTCGGTTCGACTGCCTTTCTTTGTGCTAACGGGCTGCTTTTGAGGGCCATGGGGTCAGGTTAGCAAAAGAGGAAGCGAAACTGCGAAAGGCCAACGGACACGAGGCCATGCAATTAAAGTAAAGTATTTTATTTTTGGGGTGAGGATTTTGTTATTTTGTGAAAATGACATTTTAACTATATAACGTGAGCTACTAGCTTAAATGTAAATTACCCTTTTTTTTTTTTTTTTTTTTATCAAGTCAAGCAGTGACGGACGCAAAATTCGTTATTTGCGAGAACCAAATAACATGTATACATTTTTTTGATGACTTTTACAAATAAATCGAAAAATAGTAAAAATAATGATATAATTGGGATGTGTGCGCGCCCCACTTGCACTCCCTTGGTCCGTCGTTGAACTCAAGACATCCAAACCAGCTCATGGGCATAGATGTCGTTTTTTTTAAAAATTATCATTGGAAAATGACTTAGGCTAAGTATCTTAGCCAAATCTCCCTTGAGATAAATTAGTTTTTTTTGGGCATCGTAGTCTCCGCATAGCTCAATATTTGAGTCCGAGGGGGACTAATTTGTAGATTTTGAGTCTTTTTGATATTAATGACCAGACAAATTTCTTCCAAAGATATTTTAACTTTTAAAAGCTTTAAATCTTGGATTACAAATCGTAAATGCAAATTTTCAATGACAAATAACCCCGGCTTACAATTTTCCAAATATTGTACACTACTAATGGAAAAAAAAAATAAAACACATTCATTTAAAATTTTCTTTTCAATTGTTCTTCAGACATATTATTGGTGATATTTGCAGAATCAGTTGGGAGCACTTTACTCTTCACTTTCTCATTAATTATGTTGATAAACCGATCAAAAACTGAGTTTAGAATTTTTTTTTTGCAGATATTCCACAACAACCCCCAATAATTTGGTATCATTTTAAAAATGTACTAATATAAATGAAAATCTAGATTCCAGTTACCAACACTAAATACACCTTTATATATTATATTAGGGTTTTTATAAAAATATTTGATTTTAAGAATATATATATTTTTGGAGTGAAGAAATTGTCCCATTCGTTTGGCAGAGGTTACATACCTACTACCAAGATAATATTATTGCCTTCCACCTCCTTTATTTGATTTTTTTTTCTTTATATTTATATTCCTGCTGTGAAACAATCGCAACTAATTAATGTAAGTTTGGTAGACTTTGACAATGAAATTGTGATGCTTTAAAACAAAAATAATAATTACCCACAAAAGCAGCAGAAATGGTGTAACAACCCGGTGGATGAATCACAATGTCACCATCTTGATGACTAATATCAGATTCTAAATAATAAGCAGTAATAGCTACCATGCATATTCATAAATAAAATAAAATAAAAAAGTTGATATATTGGCTGGTGCTCATGAATATTTGCAGAGTTGCATGCATATTCCTCCGAAACTTCTTAGGTACTACTATCTGCTAATTTCGGGTCAGTTTAGACAAGACGTTGTCCCGGTTTTACAAAGGTTCAGATGGTAGAATTGGTTCTCCCGGAAAACTCCGATTTATCAAAAATATATGTAACTGTATTAGATACACACATTTATTTGAATCGTAATAAATGCCTGCTGTTTGGTTGGTAAACTAGGTGGGGGAATATATATTGTATAATATATAATAAATATATGCATTCAAACAATTGAGTGAAAGGTTACGTAAACCAAAGGGCATTTCATAAAAAAACTGTACGTGGATTCTTAAATAAGTTTCACCAGAAAGGGTATGGAGATTATTTAATACTTGCAAGTACTGAAATAAGACAGAAATGCAAAGTTATGGTTTTTAAGGCAACTAATTTAAATCATAGACAGTTCAGCGGATATGGGTATTGTTCAACAAGTTGCAGGCCTTGATCTTATGAACATGCAGGCCATGTTTTCTTGAATTAACTAGCTATAATAAGAATGTTCCCTTGCTGGTCAGGTCAGATATATAATTTGCACCATTTTAGATTTAGCTAGTGCAATGCAAATAGGAGGTTTGACGAAGCTAAACAATTGAGATAAAGAATTAATCAACATTCAGACACGCGGAGTACGTGGTTCCTTTGTCAAGAGTCATGTTGTTTCACCGTAAAATGAGGGTGATGTTACGGCTCAATTTGGTGGTTTCCAGCTTAAAGTAAGTGTGTGTGTGTGTGTGTGGGAGCGGTTCGGGAGACACAACATGTTCTGTTGATCAATTTTTTTATTTATCAGCTTCCATTCAAGTAATTTTAACCTAAACAAGTGAAACAACAATGGTCATATATCTATATTCCTTCCAAAAAAATTGGTTAGTTCTTCATTTTCAGTTTCCGGTCAAGTAATTGGAGTCACCAACCCAATATAGTTTTTGAGGGAGAGCCTGCGCAATTTAATAGACGTCCTGCAATTCTGTGTGAATATTCTTGAGATTTTGATTTTCAACAAGTTGTGTGTGACTCTTTTAATGTCATAGAGCAAATATTAACTCACCCAGCCCAAAAAAAAAAAAAAAAAAAATCATGAAAGCTGAAGGACATTCGTATTAGTACATTTTTTTTGAAGTTTTAGTTAGCCGAGTTGGTTGATCTGTAAGGATTAGTTGAGATGGTTAACGGGTTTAATTCCCCCGTAATTAACCAGAATTCGATTCTCGAGGCCAGGTTGTATTCTTGTGAATCCTTCCCCCCCGCCCGTTCCATGTATTCTTGTGAATCCTCCCCCCTGAAATTGAATTAGTTGAGATACGTGTAAGCTGACCCGAACATCGTAGTGTCGAGCTATAAAAAGAGGGAGAGAAGATGGAAGCTGGGTGGAGGTTGTGTGAGTGTGTGACTTGGCTTTAAAGCTGGTCATAGGTTGGGCGTGAGATACCCTTGTTAACCACACTCCATCATTGATCACCACGTGAGTAAAGCGCAAGTGTGCAGTAACCACTTGCATACATAAAATACTCCACATACTTGACATACAGATAAATATAAAATTATAACATAAAGTTTTAATCTTGTAATTTCTAATTATTTTTAACTGGACAAATGGGAAATTTTATGCGAAGAAAAACTGCCGATCATAAGGGGGGAAATTTTTTTTGAAGAAAACTTGGGTGCCGAGGCGCTACATATTCCAGCCGTCCAAAGTTGTGATGAACGGTCCTGATTTGAGAGAGAGAGAGAGAGAGAGAGAGAGGATTTGGGAGAAATTTGAACAGCCCAACACATTTTTGGACGGCCAAGATGCTCGATGAGTACGCCATGTGGTACACGTCCGGCGCCCAAAATTTTCTCACTCCATGTTACGGTGTGTTTATGGGATATCATGGTTCCAGTAGCACCGCCTCCTCTGTGAATCTAATAAACTATCGATTGCGGAGATGAACGACACGAATGAGCTTTGCATGGTGTAGGGACCCGGGTTCGTGTGTATCCTCATCCACCACTAAGGGTGTTTTTAAAATAAACTGATTTTTCCCGATTTTTTATATGATATATTGTGAGAAAATGACCTGGTTATTTGTTAACGAAACACCCCCTCATTGGGATAACCCGAACCTTTAATTTTAGCTTTTGAAGGGTGAATAAAAAAAGTGAGTTTCAGATGGTATCGAAACATGATCACATCACAGTTGTGTTGATGTCTGTGATATTGGCACCTAGTTTTGGCTCGGGACTTAGGGCTTTGTTTCTTTCTAAGATCTCAGTTCGTTTTTTTTTCATCAGCAACTCTTAGGATCACCTCTCCCTTACACGCAAGTGTGTGAAAAAACAATGGCAGGAATTGTAGAGATTAGTCCGAAATGTGAGCAAGCTAGCCTGAGAGCTGACACTGTGCATTAAAAAAGAAGAAGTCCATTTCCAAATTCTCAAGAGTCTCCAACAGGCAACAGCCAACCAAACTTCCCTCTCATAATATCCATATATACAGGACCCATGTACAATTTCTTTTCCATATATATATAAAACCCTACAGCCAATAACTCAAAGGGGCCAGGGTGTGGGTGGTCTTTGTCACTGTACCAAAGCAAACACACATGGTTTGTGCCTTTCTGGACCACCAGAGACCTCATAATTACCATTAGACATGGACAAAAAACAGTTCGTGAGTTTATTTGTTTGGCTCCAACTGCCTGCCGCAGCTTTGTCCCAAGTTCGACTCCTGAAAGAGTTAAAGAAACGTTTCGGGCTTTGCTGGGGGGTGTGATGCACTCCACTGGTGCCCTGGTGGTGGGTCCCTTCCTATGGGTTGGGTTAAATCTGGCCGTCAACTGGTGACTCCGGGGCCAGGGCCTCAGGGTGCAGTGAAGTCCCCACAAGAGCACCCTTTTTTTGTTGTTCAAAAAAAAAAAAAAAAACTGTTAGACAAATGGATGAGCCACGCAATTAGAGGACCCAGCCTTTGTAGGAGAGGGCCATTTCATGATTTCTGTTTCTGGCCTAGAACAAGTCTGCCACCACAAAGTTTTCAAAAAAAGTGTAATTATTATTATAGAAAATGAATGTTTATTCCCGACTTATATAAATTCGCCACCACAAGATTTTTATGTTATTATATTTTTTCGTAGAGTAGATGAATATTCATAATGCAATTTGTCTTTTTATTTTTTAAAGTACATATTTTCACCACCAGAAAGTTAAAATCTTGGCTCGGTCCCTAATTGCCAAACTTGTCACATCTGAAAATGAGAAGGGTTCAATTCAATAGTTTGGAATTGGAGATTATGCTAAAACGGCACCAAATCGGTGCAACTACATTACTATATTACTATATTGTTTTGGCACCAATGGTTGAACTGAAACACCACTGAGAGCTTCTTCAATGCATCTCTATATCTCCATTTTAGAGACCGCATGTGATACTTCGATGAGAGATTTTGTAATTTATCTCATCTTTTCTTCAACATTTTGTACTTTTTTGAGCGACCCATCATTCTTTTTAGAGATTTAGAACCAAAATGGAATTGTAGCGTAAATGTAGCTTGGAAAACTATTTTGATTTTGGAGGGCTGCTATATGTAAACAGAATATGTTCACCAAATCTTTTAACCTTCATTTTATGTGTCTCTCTATGTGGCATCGTGGGGTTTTTTTTTTTATTTTCCTCATGTGGTGAGTCCTATTCATGCATTCACATGAAGATTTTTAGTTGGATACAGATAAAAAAAAAAAATCTGAAATATATTTGGTTGCAGTCTTACAGATCTCATTATTTTTTCTTGATTTTGTTATCTTATACGTACAGACTTTTAATGTGGGACTCAACAGCCGTTATTACAGGTCGATCACAGTTGTACTTATACCCTCAGGAGTAGTAACGGCCTGCATGTTGATAATTGATATTACATCGGAAAAACCAATGGGTACCGAAGGAGGTGTCCAGAAAATGTTCCGAGCATGCTTGGAGACCCATTTTTGGCTCTCACACGAGTGATCCGAACCGTTCATTATTCTTAGAACATTTTTCCGAGGGACTCCACAAAATTTCTGCTCAATTGGACGGTTAGAAGTGCTTGAACCAAAATCCCACCGTTTCAAGCACAAAGTTTTTGATTGAAACGGTGGGATTTTGGTTCAAGCACTTCTAACCGTCCGATTGAGCTGAAATTTTGTGGAGCCTCTCAGAAAAATGTTCTAAGAATAATGAACGGTTCGGATCACTCGTGTGGGACCCAAAATGGGTCCCCGAGTATGCTCAGTACATTTTCTGGACACCTCTTTCTGTACATGTAGTCGGGTCCACCATCAATAATACCAGTTCCTATAACAATAAGTAGTACGCGTACTTTATTTTTGTTGTAGTACACGTCTTTTATTTTTGTTTCGACGGTCAAAGTTGTCCGGTCAATTTACGCTCACCTTAAGTAATTTTGTCCCCAATTACTACGGCCAAAGGTAGACCATTAACGCCGGAAATAGGAGATTCATAATTAATCGAACCCTAGTTAATTGTGTAGAAATCAAACCTATCAACCAACCAAACCGACCCTTCGAATAGTACTAAGTACTTTTCTGTTCATGTAAATTATAACCAAACAATATCCGAAAGTATTGAGTGATCCGCGAGCATTAAAACTTACACCCACACACTGGAATAATTTTCCAGAATGGTACTGGTTACCCAACCTAAAACATTCCAAGGAGGCAAGAGGTTCAACATGATGGTAAAGTTTCGATTAATTGAACATTTGACGATTAATTTTATTACTTCTTTTATAAGAAAGAATATGCAACTTAAAACTTAGTTAATTAAGGAGGTTTTGGCCCTCAAACTCTTACGAATTGGGACGGTTCGGATTTATTTGGTAACGGACGGTTAAGATTTATTTGGATAAGATGTGATCCGAACCGTCCATTACTGAGCACGGGCAACCCAGATCAGACAACATGGGCACCCACCCCGGTCGGCAAATTTACATCTATACCTTCTGTATAAAAAAAGAACGATCGCTTGGCCATTTTTTTTATCTTTTGGACGAAAATGCCATTGTTTTGTGTTGGTTAGCCAACATAATCTAGGGGTTAGTTTTGGTATTTCGTTGTTTTATTTCAGTTTTTGATCACTTGTTTTATTTCAGTTGAATTGGAGCATATTTTAAGCCCATATTTTGTGACTTTTTGTAAAGAAAACTCTTTACTTTGATAGCTTTGTCCAAAAGAAAAAAATGACCGTAAGTTCCCCCTTACCCTTATTGAGGGATGAAAGTACACCGGAAGAAAAATTAAGGTCGGTTGAATTTCGGGAAAAAAACCCATTTAGAAGCCATCTATTGCTTTCAAAGTCGGTTTAATTAGGAAGCTACTAAGCACTTTCCTTCTTCACCTCCTCATTATTTTGACCAATGAGTCTACTCTCATACCCTCTCGCTCACACCCCGATCATGTGAAACCTACATCGGGGTCTCACACGAATGATCAGAGCCGCTCAATTTGTTTCGAATATTTTTTTAAGCGTCTTTGTGAAGAATCAGCTCAGTTAGCTAGATACCGGTAAAGGCTTGATTGATTTGTTCAAGTTTCAACTTCTAAATCGAACGGACAAAATTTTTGACAAACTTACCAAGCCTTACCCGATATCTGAGCGAGAGGGTGTATTTAGACTGTAGTTGAGTATCATAGAGAACTCTGTAATTTCTCCGTTAACGGCCGGGTTCATTCTTGAGCTTAATTAATTGTCAGACATATTTTTTTCTTTAATTTGCTGTTAAAAAAAGAAACGTATAAAATGCCTGGGTCGAAGTCAAAGAGTGACATGTTTTTGAGATCCGTATTGGGTGCTAATTCAATAGACCCGAGTAGCTGAATTTTAACAGAAAAAAAATTTCTGTCGAAATTCGGCACAACTAGTAGTGCTTCTGAATTTCGGCCCAAAGTAAGGTTGAATTTTATTTCTAGGTCATAAGAGAATAACAAGATGGCAATGCAAAAAAGAGTTTGGAGAGATGCCTCCATCTTCCCTTCGAAGAGAACCATGTTTGGGTGATTGATTGATTAAGTACACAAGATGGTACCCTTAAACCTTCCCCAACTTTCTCCTAATCATGAGAGGGACCCCTAATCCATTTGATAATCTCACTTTTGGACATACAGATTTTGCCCCACACATATGACCTAATTGGGTTACGAAATTTTTAGTTCCAATTGCATGTTACATACTACCTTTTATTCATCAAAATTAAAGAAGGCTTTTTGGCCTAATAATTAAGCTGTCATGATTACATCACGCAAATCTACTCGGAAAGTTAAAGGGGCATTACAACTTTGACAAATTCACTATATATTCATTACAACTTTTTGACAATTGTTATGTATAAAGATAATAAATTAAATAATTAAGAAAGTGAATCCACTGAGCTAACGGTCCATTTGTTTGGGGAAAAAAAAAATTGTTGTAAAATTAATTTATTGGAGAAACAGTTCTTGTGTCTAACGTTGGTAATCTTAAAAATTACAATTCTCGGGACTATGACGGTGGGGGTGGTGGCAATGATCGGTGGATCATGCCACGTCTTGCCTAGACCGGTGAGAAGTCCGTGCTGTATTACTAACCCATTGGTCATATTATCGGTAATTATCCAAAAGATGCGTTAGCACGAGGCGTTGAAGCCAAACAACTTAGCAGAAGTCATACTATGCCCTTGTCTAACCCGGTAACTAGGACATGCCGTGTTATGCTTTGCCTAGTCCGATAACAATTGTAGTAACTGATAAAAGTAAGTTTAAGATTACAGGCCAATATCATTCATCCCAAAAGTAGAGTTCAAACAAATGCCATAGAAACTTCGTTTTTTTGGTAATCAACCAAAAGGCCAAAAGTTGTCTGATAAATCTGAATCGCATAGGACATAGGCCAGCAAGGGAACAGGACCACAAAAGTGGTCTGGTTAAATGCAAAGCATTGATTTGATAGCTTGAACTACAAGTCTAGAACAAAGGGTAATCACTTGCTTATATCTAATTCGCATAGACCATGGTCCGAACTTATTTAATCTTGACCTTAGAGTTTGATCCAATAACTTTTAGTGCTCTTTTGAAGCGTGAGGTTTAGGATTCGACTTCTATAAATAACAGATTAATTCTTATATTAATCTAACAATTATTAAAATACTGACATCTTGTCGTATGACAAAAATAACAACTTAATCTTCAAGATATTGTTCGAAAACCAGAGGTGGAGACATGTAGGGGATGGGGGTGGCCTGGTCCCCTGGTTTTCTATTTTGGAGTATATTTTGCATATTTTTTATAGATATTTTTTTTAAAATATAAAATTTCAAAAATAATTAAAAAGTAAGTATAATTTTCATTTTGAGAACACTAAATTAAGGTGAATCATTCAATAATGATAATATGTTTGTCGAATAATATGATAAGAACAATACTCGAGATTAATTTTTTAATTTATCAAAACTGTCCCTTGAAAGCTTGAAAGGCTGGATAGTCTTGGAAAAATCATCTGACCAAGATTTTTTTTTCATAATTTGACCCCCTCCAACTTCGATTCCTGGCTCCGCCACTGTCGAAAACGAACGTTTAAAGCAACCATTTCACTTAGAAGAAGCAAGTTTTGTATTGGGATTAATTCCAAATTATTCAAAGGTAAAAACAAAGGGAACCTAAAAAAAAGAAGGTATATTAATGATAATTAAAGTGGAAAATGTAGCTTCTTGAGTTATTGTTCACTTTTAGAATTTAGTCACGAGAACGAGATGTTCTTTAACATTTTCAGGTAGTAGGTCACTTAACCACTTTATCTTTTCTTAGTCACATGATCATAGATCAGACATAAAGCTAAAAGGTGAGATTACTAATGAAGAATGCAGATCACGGAGAAGGGTATTAAGGGGAGGGAGAAAGGCTTTACATATCCGTCGTCGGTGCGTATCGATGTTTGTATTTTTAATATTGATACATCTTGATATACCGATGAGATAAGTAAGCACACATGTATTTTGGCCAGTTCTCACTACGCATAGGTTTGCATTAGGATTTCGATCCAGGCGACCCAACAAACGAGAAATTTTTCTTCCTAAAAATATATTTTTTGTATTAATGTATATCTTTTATGTACTCCTATAATATAATATACATGTAGATCTTTTTGGCCCAATCAACAATAAATAGAAGAATTGTGTTTTCTGTTGAATAACTAAAGCACACGTGTACTTATTATTAGTACTTGTTTATGAAAGTATTTCAAAAATATATCATTTGCCAATGTAAAATTATTTAAAATTAAGTCTATTAATTCATACAAATGGAACACATCGTTATAAAAATACTTAAACTAACTGCTTGTTTTATTAAAACATGTCTCGGAAACAACCTTAAACTAACTGCTTGTTTTATTAATACATCGAGTCTCGGAAACAGCCTCTCTGCTTGCAGCCTGCAGGGGTAAGGCTGCGTACATCAACCCTTCCCCAGACCCCGCATATGCGGGAGCTTCATGCACTGGGTACGCTCTTGGCCCCACAATAATTCCGACCGTGTTGTTTCATGGATCAGTTCTTCCACGTACGTTATTGGCCCGTAACACTTAGAATTCACTGTTGGCCACTACAACTTATCTCAACGAGTCGTTTGATACGCACCTACTACCGTTACGCTGCGGTTCTTTGTTCAAATACCGTTATTTAAAACCATGAATGAAAATGTGAGAGTGAGAAATATGATGATGGAGTAGTGAAGGGAGACAGCAGAAGATGGTCACGTGAAGGAGATCGACCCCATGAACACACTCAAAACACACACATGATTACCAATCTACAGTACTCTATGCATTATGGGAAAAGCAGGCCAGGGGTCCATTTACTTTGGAGTTTCTCTCTGTTTTTGTATGTGTCCCAGAATGAGAAAAGCAGCTCATATCCTTGTGGAAAAAATAAAGAATAAAAAAAAGAGAAAAATGTAGAAACAAAGATCAATTAATTACTCCTAGATGCAAAGAAAAGATATCTAGCTCATAAAAGATCATGTGGTTGGACAGCCCCAAAGTCCTGAGATTTCACGTGATCAAAGTCTCTCACACCTAGCTCACACTGCAAAAAAATCTACGGGTACGGAAGTTCATGTACGATTTAGAACAGATCGGTTGTGTTGGGCCCACTCGGGGTTCCACACAGATAATTAGAGTCGTTCATGTTTTTTTTTTTTTTTAAAGTGTGTATATTGTTAAATGTTAGCTGAATCGGATATGGAGATGGAGGTTCAGTACTGGTCGTTCATTATAGGGTAGAGATTACGCAAGATGTGTGCAAATTAACCTACACGTATGATTTTTTTTAATAAAAAAAAAATGAGAAGAGATGGATTTTATTTGACTGATCTCAGCTACAAAATTTTCTAATTACAGGTGAAGAATATTGACTGACGCTTAATGGATATACTTCTTCTTATAAAAATAAATGGTTGACATGTCATTTTCTTTAATGACAAAAGTGTCCGATGTCCGACCAAGTTAATTGTTCAAATTGAATAAGTCACTCAACAAACCCTATGAAGCAAACCGATCGGAAGTTTTTTTTTTTTTTTTTTTTTACGCCAAATTCCCTGTATGCCTAACGTACCAATGACAGTTATATGTGTGTTTCGCTAGCGAGAAAGACTGGACTTGGACAGAAAAGTTTGGAGACTGCTAGGTTGGTTGCGGGATTTTAACTCAGCGGTGACAAAAATATATCCAAATTTTTGCGTAGAAAACTTCATTTTAAACAAAGATATTTGTTTATATTGTTTGTACCATAAATTTTCAAAATTTACACGTGGCAAATAAATTGGTTGGAAATTGTTTTTATATAATTCGGATTTAAGTTAATAGCCGAATTACCTATAATTTAGGAGATAAGTTTGTTACCTAAATTATAGGGAGGTGGTTGTTATCTAAAACAATTTGATAATGGCCGAAATTAACATGTGCTAATTACATTGAGGACATGGGTAGTTATTTTCGGCCAGTTAAGGGACACATGTCATCTCCTCATGCATTTCCAAGAAGATACCGAAGTGGGTGCAAGACATGGGCATAATGGCTAAAGGTCATGGGCGGTTACATCTAGAAGTTACAATTAGACCCGAAGGCTATAAATATAAACCTTTGTGCAACATTGCAGAGGTTCCAACACCAAGAACGCTCACAGCAGCAAAGTAAATTTAGTTTTTATCTCCTAACTCTCGCAGTTAGTCGATCGATCCCCCCTTATTCTTCTCCTATCTCCCACCTATGTCTATCTTCTACTTCTCCCCCGTTCTTTCTTCTCCCTCCTCTGAATTCTCTTCCTCTTCTATGTAATTTTCTTCAGTTGTGGAAGTCCTTGTTCAAGGCCCCCACGAACCGTTGTAACTTTAGCTCGAGTTTCGCAATTGCTTGAAAGAAGTTGATACGTTCAGGCGCTTTTCTACATTTCTCTTGGAGATCCGTATCTCCTGGCACGCCCTCGCATCTTCTACACCACCCGGTGTTGACCACCCCCCGTTTCTCCTGTCCCTGGAGGAATCGGTGGCAACATATATCCTCACAAATTCGAGTGAACTTTCATTTAGTGTAGCTTTGTACACCTAATTGATATCAAAGAAATATCAATTCACGCTAATTTATCCACAAAAATAAAAAAAGGAATATCAATTATACACAAAAATATAACAAAATTTTAGTGCATTTTTCGAACCCAGTGAGTCGCTTCAACCCCGGAAACCTTATTTGAGCTGTCCCTAGAGATAGGTCCAAGTTCAAATGCCCAAGTGATTGAGTGCTTATTCAGTAGAATTAGGGAGTAGCCACGAGATACCCTGATACATTTCTCCATCGTAAATTCATATGGGGTTCAAATACTTAGTCTTGGGCAACATGCAAATTTATGATGGAAAGGATGTTATGACACCACGTAGACCAACATGATTTCACGAATGCAGCCTCTCATGCAAACTTATTTGCTGACAACGTTTGAAAAACATGGCCCAATCATCAGTGTTTGGGCCCAAAATTTGGGATAGAACAGATATCCTGGACCTCACTAATTGTGCAAATCCCAAGACTATTGGGCATAGGACCGGCCCTAGGATTTGTTGGCCCAAACAAAATAGTTAATTGTGGGACAACAGAAAATTGACATCAACAGAAAATTAAAAAAAAAAATTAGTCGTAAAAATAAATCAGTTATGGAGAAAAAGTGCCTTGTATTTAGGTTTAATAAAGTCATTTTGTTTGAAACTTGAAGATTTTGTCAAACTAGGAAAGAAAAACAGATGATAAAAAGAAAATACCAATGATAAAATTTTCAGCAAATTATCTCAAAGGATAGAACGGTGCATCTTAATTCCCATTACGATTTAAGGATACACTCAGTTTTTAATTACATCTATAAGGACAACTCCATAATGAGATTATCATTTTACCCTTGAAACACAAATTTCCACTTGTTACTCTCCTTCCAACTCCGACTTTCCACCTCCGCCCAGGATCCACTTCTGGCCTGTGACCTTTTCCAACCGGCGAAGTTTCCCTATTTCTAAAATTTTACAAACTTTGAAACTTCTCTAAGCGAAATTCATGAGCTCGAAGTTAATGAAAATTAGTGAAATTTCAGAATTAGTAAAAATTAGTGAAACTTAACTAGGTTAGAGGTCGTGAATTTTCATTAGCTTTGAGCTCGTGAATTTCATTGGATTTCAAAACAACAATAATCACCTAATAAATTTCATTAGGCTCGAGCTCGTGAATTTCACTTAGGGAAATTTCAAAATTAGTGAAATTCACGAGATAACTAATAAGGGCAACGGTGGTGATGTTTTTCAGGTGCTTTGAAATAACTGATAAGAGTATTTGAGGTATAAAAGCCGGGGCAATCCTTACGCGTGAATTTTAAGAGAAGTGCTGGAGAACGCGGGAAGTGAGCCCCCGAAATTGGACCGGCCTGTCATTTCCCCTAAGAATTTTGGTCCCGCCTCCTAGGCTTTTTATTGGGCCCATCTTACCTATTGGGTTGTGGCTTAATAAGGAGATTTGGGGGGCTCGAAGAAGCTGCTTCCTCCTCGGTTTTCCTTCGGGGCCAGCCCTGTTTTTTACTTCACAGGTTGATCATTTTTTGTAATAGTCATAATGTCTAACTCAGTGGCAGGACCGGCCCTGGGGTAGACCCAGTAGGCTTGGGTCTGGGGCCCCCGGTATTGGGCCCAATTTAAGGGCCACTAATTACATATATGTATGTCAGTAAGTAATAAATTATTAATATAGCAGACTTATAGTAATAGAAGGTGTTGGCGCAGCGGAAGAGCTTCCTGTTTTAAGCTGGCACGCCAGTGTTCAGATCTTGTAGGTGGGCGGCCCTTTAATTTTTTTTCTTTTATGAAAACATAGGGCCCTATTTTACATTCTCGTCTAGGGCCACGAAAATCCCAGGGCCGGACCTGCTCAATGGTCACATTGAAATAAATTGACAATATGATTGGCGTTGTCCGATACTGTCACATTTCACAACACAAGACACCAACAGCAACAAAGCACTAAAACATAGTCATCACTTACTATACAACAACAAAGTGGCCTAATGCCAGCCTGATCATTCTAGTTGAGCTACCCAGAAAAACTAAGCTGAGAAGCAGCAGCTATAGACTACATTTTCGGACAGGACCGGTTTCGGTGCAGACGAAGTGTGCTCACTCCCAAGCATCTGGAAATGTACCTTCTGAGGTTGTCTGTTTCCGGAATTCGACTCCATGCCTTCTGAACTTTCCCTTGCTCCTCCGCCAGCTGCCTTTTTCTCGGCTCTACGTCTCGCAACGTACTCTTCGGGAATAAACACATCCATTATTACTTCAACGAATAAGTTGTAGAAATAAGGAATTCGCCGATAAGTTATGATGAAACGGAGTGTGTACTTAATTTGGTAGAGACTAGAGCTTTGAGAAGGTAGATGCATGGATAGATTGAGGAGGGTTCATGCAATTTATAGGTTAAGGAAAGAATCTTGGGCACATATCCTTGGGCGTCTTGTCCCTTTGTTTTTTGTACAGAAAACAACCAACAAGGCCCAACATCAGATGCCTCTGGTCTCTGCAGTCTGCAGGGGTGCAAATGTTTTTGTTAAACCGAGAGAGTGCAACAAAAAGTTACACCGAAAGTAACTGAGGTTTAAAATGTTGTCCCATTTACTGTTTGTGATCTCTTGATATATACTTATATGGTACTTGTGGCCACTTTGGGGTTTTAACTTTCATGGGGATGTAATTGGGACCTGGGTTCTACGTGTCGCCAGTGCCTCGGGTACATATTATAAAATGAATTAATTTAATCAGACATATAATCTCATCATTGAGGTGAATTTTTTGTCGTGATACATTTGCCGAATCATACTGTTCTTACATTATCTAAAAACATATGTTGTCCGATTATGTGGATACCGATATCTGATCAATGTTATTTTTTTTAATAAAGTGCTTGATCGAAGCTCACCATGACCCCCGTAGTGTGCACTTCAGGCACTCAAAGTCCTTGTAAATTGAAATCTTGGTAATATCTTTATATATGAAGTTCTTTTTATGGCAAGATTTTTTTTTTATTTATTTTCCTTAAGATTTTGGGTTGAAGGTGGCTGGTGCTCTTTCCAAACTCTTTAGTCTCTTCATTTTTGTTACATTGCAAAGGGTGACAATTTTTTGTTCCCGCTTGCACAGAACTTTCATATAACAGTACACAATAGAAATAGATACAAGGTATAAGTGAGGTTCGTTGTTAAGTAAAAATTCAAGACGAATAGAATGAGCCGGAGAGGTAAGAATAGTTAAGGATTAGAGAATGAGGAGACTAGAGAGCAGGGGTGCACAGAAAAGACTAAGACAGTAGTGCTTAGACTAATCCGTGGCGGAAGCCAAAGTAATCTAGAGAGAATAGGATGATGACGCTAATGGAATAATGTTCTCATTCCAAAATTAGTGACGGCCTACTATCTCTGTCTGAAATGACACATCCTATCAAATCAATTACCTTTGGGAATTGTGAAAGAAATGTCTCATATTTATAGGCACTTTGAGCCAGTACTTAGACGCCAGGTGTTTCGTATAATATGAGGACACGTGCCCCTTTCCGTACACCCTGACTGCATGGTGACGTCACCCACCGCGAGGCTAACCTCGTGGTTACACGGACGCGCTATTCCACCCTTTCGCTGTGAACCTCTCTTCTTTTGTATCCACCAAGCCACTAGATCCCCTTCCATTTCCGTTTGGGCAAGGTCATAACATGTTCAGTCATGCCAGTACGCTGCCAAGCTTTAGAGTGCCCCTAAGGTCCTGCCTTAGATTGGAGCAGACTGCTGGGTTATGTATAACTGACTAACTTCTCATGTTCTCACCCATACATCTTTGGGCCACGCTAATCATAACCCTTATATGGGCTTTTCTCCACATTAGGATGGCCCATAGCTCAACGTACATCCCTTTATTAGGCTTCAGTGGGGTTCGCGATGGGCCCCCGCTTATGAAGTACCGCGCTAGTGATACTCACGCGGGCTGACCCGCACGACTCTGCCACATGTTGTGTAGATCCTGTATGACACTTGTTAGCATGAGATAGAGAGGTCAACCTTAACTTTATTCAACATTTATTTTGAATGCTGACCTTTCGTACACAAGTTACTCAATCCAAACGGCATCAAATGTTACTGATCATTAGTAATAAAATTAGGAACAACATAAAGTAAAATAGCCATCCCTTTTGGAGTGCATAACTGCAGATATCCTCTGCCATCTGACCAGCACATCAGTTAGTTTTTCCGGTAGAGACGATTTATCATTGTCGGGACGCATCTCACTATAAGAGACCTGCAATTAGTAATTGAAAGAACAAAACAAATGAGTCCCAAGTGATAAGGACCTGTACTGCCTAAGTAGGAGGTTTGGAGTCCTGGAGTGAGCAGTGGAGGTCAGGCACGAGTGATTAAGCAGTGTTATCAGAGCACCGTCACGTAATGCTTCAAGGGTCTTTTTCGGCCTGCGGTGCTCCAAGAGCAAATAATAATTTTCCGTCAAGTACTGCCGTTTGATCGAGCAGATATGATGATGTTCTTGGGCGTAAACAAATGTAGCACATACTGGTTAGCAAGGTCCAACTGACCAAAGTGTATGCTAATCCTATAGACCAAGATAGCCTAATCACCAAAAATAGTGATGATCAGTTGGAATTAGTTCTCAAAACCGGGAGGCGCAATGGGTTTGGCTAAGTGGGCATGGTAAATCATTAATTGCTCGTCCTTCACAACATTGCACGTTCGAATCTCATTCAGGTCAAATATTTTTAAATCTTAGGGCCAACATTGGAGCTCACTTATTAGTTAAAATGCACGCAAAGTGATTCGGACATCTAGTTAAAAAAAAGTCCGCGCAAACGACGGGAATTGAATAACCATACTGATTCCGAGGGGATCTCTTTGTTTTAGCCCAGAAACGATGAACGTGGTCGGTTCATTTGTTTGCTGTATCAAACACATCCAAGGCGATTAGTTAATTTCCCCGCACGTTATGCAGAAACCGATGCATCTGGTCGGTTCATTAGCCAATAATAAATGTTTAATCACTTAAATAAACCAGGATTAGGGCAAAAGTAAAGACTAAAAAAAATCATTAATTATATTAAGAATTAGAGAAAGTCGCTCCCATTTTCAAAAGCACGCCGACCGATTTCCCCTTTTTCCCCGCCATATTTGGGCAGGTAAATCCATGTGTTGTCCTAAAGAAAACCTTAAAATAAGGAAAATTAATCAATTGGTGTCTCATGCATTTATTTTTTATAACTCAAAGTGTCCTGACTTACGACATGTCGACTAATTCTGAAGAACCAATTCTACCGTCCAGTAGTGAAAACTGATTAAAGTCGGAGCAAAACTTTTGTACGAAATAAGATTGCAATCTATCCTAAAATATGGTTTATCATAATGCATTTTTTCATTAGACACTAGTGTGGAGCTAAAAAGAAGTATGTAATGGAGTTGGACAAGTATGGTGAACGTCCTTTTACTACATTCAAGAAAGTCAGAGGTACTAAGGGGTTGTTCCACTAAGGTAGTTTTGTTTTAAAACTTCCTTGGTTTTTGTGTTATGTGATGTATTGTGAGAGGATGACTTGTCTTGGTTTTTGAGAAAAATTAGTTTTTGGAAAAAACTAGTTAGTGGAACACCCCCCTAAATACTCCTCCTTTTCGTACTTAATTAAATAAAATTTAATTAATTAGCGCCGTCTATCTTCGTAACTACTCAAAGTGATTCGTAATAATTTACCCAAAAAAAAGGTGATTCGTAATAATTAGAAGTGTCAATTGTCAACCCAACCCATGAACCCAACCCAATCCGCCCACTTATAATCCAACCCAACCTACCTATATTGTAATATGGGTTGAACCCACATTAACCCATATTTACATGGGTTTGGTTGGGTTGAAAATGGGTACAAAATGGATTGAGTAAATACATCGCTTACACGCGATTATCATTGCCGTTCTACCCAACCAAACCCTTGATCCCGCGCAATCCAAAAACATGGGTTGAACCCACGCAATTTCCTCCCCATTGATCCGTTCCACCTCTCTCTCTCATCCAAAAACTACTGTAATTCTCTGTGGGGTTTCTAGAGTGAGAATTCAATATTATCTCTTTGATTTTTAGAGTGAGAGTATTCATAAAGGACTATGAGGAGAGAAATCAAAAGTATTGATTACAAAAAAAAAAAAACAAATCACTCCTATTAGTTACGTAATTCAAAATGTATTTAGCAAATTGTAGTTCACGTGTAGCTCGGGAATAATTGAAAGGCATCAATTTATAATAAATATTACTCACTAAATCGGTTAATTGGTGGTGCCAATATGCTAACCCTTCGACGCATCCAGGCCATCCAAAAATGTATTCGACGGCCCAGATTAAAACATCCACTCTCCTCTTTCTCTCTCCTTTTTCTCTCCAAATTCGGACAACCTGAAACCAAAATGGATGGCCCAAATGGGCAGAGGGGCACCACGTGGTACCTTACCAGCGCCCAAATAAATCTACAAATTTTTGAATCTGGTTCAATTTTTTTGATTTGTTTTAAAATTAAATCTACGAATTTTACTCGCCCTCATTTCATACTTCGCGACATAATTCCAAATATAAATACTTTCCTGATGATTTGTGAGTGAATTTTGCTTCTTCCCACTTCCATCAGTGCGATATCCCATCCAAAATGACGTTAATATTGTCAGCAAAAAAACTTGATTACAGATCACGACTTAGAAACGTGAGGTACACTGAATAATTTTACCAACTGAATAATATATATATATATATATATATATATATATATATATATATATATATATATATATATATATATATATATATATATATATATTTACTGAGTGCCACCCCGCCTCCCTTTTTAGTTCCGCTCTTGATGTATAAAAACCTCATGGGGTTGTCACAGTGGTTAATCGATTTGCCTCGACGGGACTTACCACCCCAAGGTCACAGGATCAATCTTGCCCTCAGTAACGATGTGTACTTAAGGCCACCCCAACTTATGCAAACACGTGAAAAGGACTATGGGAATGGCTAGAGAGATTAATAGTTCATTAGGACACTCTTCATTACAAAAGAGATAAGAGAGAGAGAGGGAGAGAAAAGGTAATACCATAAAAATAGTATGAAATGAGGTAAGAAATTGGTAATAAATCGAACCATATAAAAATGAAGAACAAATGAACCTTAGCAACCTCACTTGGGGGGTGCTGCGCAGGCCTCGTTCCGATGATCAGAAATGTTCACCGCGTAGAGCTCGTCGAGTACTACAAGTGCACCAAAAATCAACTTGATCAGATGTCTTTAAGTGCGTCATCGAAACACAAATACCTTGAAAAATCGTCACGAGTTCTTTAATTTGGTTATATAAAAAAAAAAGTAAAATAATGCATAAAAAAATTTCAATTTGGATCTTAAATTTCCACTATTTTTACTTTTGATACAGGATGCTGTCATTTGAGGCGGAGAGTACTTTTGACATTTTGACCAGCCACACAAAGTTTCTCCACTGTTGTTTTGTTTTAGGAGTTGTTGGTTTCTCCACCATATCCTACTAGTGTACTTGTGCACCGACCACTTTATGGTCCTTGGAAGATTGACCACAGCACATGGCATGGGAAAGGAAACTGCCTACATATTCACTCTGCCGCCCTAAGTTTGCGCTATCTCTAGTCGTTTTTTTTTTTTTTGAGTTTTCATTATCGTCTAAACGATACACATTTGGAATTTTTGATTGTAATAGTGCTTCATAGTTCATTCTAAGTGGTTTTGGCACAAGAGGCAAGAGGAGGTCACACGTTTGAAGCGCACAGATGACACCTTCCTGTGCCTTGCTCTCCTGCAACCCCGACTTCTGATCTACTAGTCCTTGGTCGGGCAATTAAAATCTATGAGTAATTAATCATTCACACGACCCGTTACAAGTCTTGAGTATCTATGATCAGGCCTAAAAAAAATTGTTGTAGACGGTTCTACTTAGGCCTCCACTTTGTTTCCTATCGAAAGAACTGAGATAGACCCAAATCCCCTTTCAATCCAATTTTACCCTCACCATTATAATTAAATAAGAAAATCAAGATTTTGTTAATAAGAAAAACACGTGGATAATCGTATATAGTATCTTGTATTTCCCAAACCGGTCCTCCAAAATGAAAAACCATTAGTACTAACTACTTTTGGAGCACCGCTACATTGTTCTTCGCGCGAGCTCGGTGAAACCGAATATTGGTTCAACATTCACCATAAAAGGTAAAAAAAAGCTGTCTCGAAAGCACTGAATAATCACTCACAAAATGAAAGCCTATAGACACTAGTAAAAAAACATGCCTGCAACCTCAATGGTTGGCAAAATGATCTTGACTTGAGACTTTGGGGTTTGTTCCCATCTAAGATCTCACGTTTGATTCGCCTTGCGAACAAACTCTTAGGGCTACTAGAAGTCATGTTAGGTCGTTATCTCCAGGATCCCAGAATTAATCAAGGCACGCGCAAGCTGGCTCAGAGACCCCGTTATAAAAAATAAATTAATAAAGAAACATGCCTGCTTTGTTCCTCATTTCCTAACGTTCCCCACCATACGACTTTTTTTGGCAGCTTTCTAACTCCTATAACTACCCACCATCTCTCCAAGTTCCCCAAACTAAACTCTGACCCCTCCTCTCTCTCTCTACCTCTGTATTCTCTCTGAGATTTCCGAAAGATCTCCAGTTTAGTACTCCTCCTACTTCTCACTTTGGTGTCAATATATACATATAACTATGGGAGCCAAAAAAGTTGAATTTCAAACAACTCCGGTGGTGGACTCACCACCACCCCAAGAGGCCCCTGCTGTTGAAAAATTCTCCGGTGACCCTCCATTAGAGAAAAGTCTAGTCCTAATCACAGACGAGAAGGTCTCTCAACCCAAAACCCTCGCCATTGTTGCAAGTAAAACCTCTCTCTCTCTCTGAAATTTGGATTTGCTTACATAGGAATGTCTTCAACTGATTAACATTTTTTGGTTTTGTGACAGAGGTATCAGATCCTGCGGCAGAAAAGAAATCTGGGATTGAAATCGACAGAGGTAAAATGTCGGGGATTGGTATTTACATTGGGTGCGGATGCACTCACGTCGAGGTTTTGGACTGGACGGGACTGTCGATTTGCTGCAATCAATAGTTCGGAGATTTGCTGAAAAACTCTTATCGGATTATGATTGCAGCAAATGGATGGTCCAAGTTTAGAATGTCTCGTCTAATCCAAATTAAGGACCGGAGAGATCTAATTTCATTCGCAATTTGTTTTCTCTGAATAGGGTATAGATTGATCAATATTGAACTGTTTGTGTAAATCCCAGATGCTGTACTGGCAAGGGTTCAAACAGAGAAGAGAACGGCTTTGATTAAGGCATGGGAAGAAAGTGAGAAAACAAAAGCAGACAACAAGTATGTCCTCCTTTTCTTTTCTTTTCTTTTCCTATTTTAGTGTGTATTAATCTTGCCATTGTGGTGGTAGTGTTAACTTTATTTTATTTTTATTTTTTTAAAACCATAGCTTAAATTTAGAGATTATTGCACACTTAGAAAGTATATTTCATACTAGTTTAGGTGAATGTACTGTTAATTTTGGGCATAGTTGTAGATTTGCTACAACAAATGGTTGATACACTTCTATAACCGGATATCGAGACCAATTTATGCATAATAAATTTCAAAATCCTAAAATTTACCACTTGGAAAATCTTTGGTGGCCCAAAGATTTTTTTGCTGTGAGGAAGAGTCGAATCTGCGAGTAAATTTGGTATGGAGAATGACATGTCTCGTAAAGCGTAAAGATCTGCTCTATCAAAAACTAAATAACTTCTCTTTCAAATGACAAGAGTTTAGTTCTTGGAAACGCATACTATCATATAGTAACAAAAAAATTGAAAATTCAGTGTCATATCCTTCAATTAGGCCGGGTTCCACTAATAAGAACTTGGTTCTTTGAACTATTTTAGTTGATGTAAGTAAGGAGAATGACATGTCTCGTAAAACGTAAAAAAACAAAAAAACCCAAGAATCCAATTAGTAGACCGAGCCTTACTCTCTGATAAACTTTTCATGTATTTTTCTTTCTGGGGTATCACTATTATGGGTTTTGAAGCCTGATTTACAGCAACTTAAAACTCACTGAAACTACTGATCAGGGCGCACAAAAAATTCTCTGCAATTGGAGCATGGGAGAACAGCAGAAAAGCCAATGTGGAAGCTCAACTAAAGAAGATTGAGGTCAATTTTTCTATTCTCAATACAGTAATTTACATTTAATTCTTTCTGCGTTTCAAAACTTCACAATGAAAAAATCAAACAATATGGGAAAGAAAATTATTTCGGAAACTTATTAATCAGAAAATCACAAGAAAATTAATTCCTTGAATATTCTATTTGGGAAATCACATGCTATTTGAAATATGACTACTTCTGCTACATTTTCATAATTTCTCACCGTTATATCATAGAAGCGGTTGAGTTTCTACTAAATTTTTTGTTTTGGTATTTTTGTCTTCTCTGAATTTTAGATTCACTTTTTTTTTTTGATTAATCACCTGTATTTATGAGAGAAGTCTAAAAAAGTAAAAAATTATGACCAAAAGCAAAAAAATTAATTAAAGACGCAAAATATACCAAGCAGTTAGTATTATTTGTCTATAGTGTGGTCATATATGAATTTTCTTCAATTTTGGTCACATTGATTCATCTTGTTGAGACGAATGATTAATCTCCAAAATTACAAAAAAAGCCAAAGAAAACTTTACGAAAAGTATAAAAATACCAGAACAAAACTTTAGTTGAAACTAAGCCTAACTGCCATTTTGGTTGAGTAATGTTCTGAGATATTAATTCTAAATATGAGCAGGAAAGTTTTGAAAAGAAAAAAGCACAGTATGCAGAGAAAATGAGCAACAAGACAGCTGAAATCCACAAGGCAGCAGAAGAAAAGAGAGCGATGGTTGAAGCCAAACGCGGCGAGGATTTCTGCAAAGTAGAAGACGCGGCTGAGAAATTTCGCGCAAGTGGAAACACGCCCAAAAAATTTTGTGGATGCTTTGGCTGCTGATTACTTAGGGCTAAACCAGAATTGAGAAAACTATTTATGGTATTTCAATCTACAAAGGTGTTAATATCTTGTTTGTTTTCGGGGTTTTTGTTTGTTGCGATGTTTATTAATCAAGGGTTGAGTCATGTAAATGTACTATTTTTGTGTGTGTACAGTGTGATTCAACTGTGTGTTGAAACTTCCAAACTGGAGTACATGATTTTGAGTTTTGAGAGTGAAGTTCAAGGTTTTAAATTGTATCCATGGCAATGGTTTTTCTTCTCAAATCTCAACAGATGTACTTAATTTCTGCAGTTTTAATGCATGTTATGGCAGAGAATTCAAAAGTTCCCAAACTTTCGGTTGTACTACTAATTATGGATGAAACATGATAGATTACAATGAAGCTATATTTTTCCGGCCGGATCGCCGGATGATCGAGCTAGCCTACATACACCTTGACTAATCTCGGGCACTCAATTTAACAACCAGGCGAATCTTCGTCTGTCGCTGGCAGTCGCAAACTCGTCGAGCAAGGAAAAAACAAAATCCTGGTGGAGGGCCCGATCACGATCTGACAAGATTTGAGTCCCGCCAACTATAGGACTAATGTGGATCGGAGGGCCCTTTGTCTATCTAGTGCCTAGGTGGTGTTGTGGTGACGGCTTGTCCTTCTTGACTCTTTCTGGACAGTAACTATGGATCGAACCAGACATTGCACAGCGGGTCAGGAGCCCTTATGGTCACGCCCAAGGAGGTTGTTTTGCCCCTCCCACCTTTTTTTTTTTTTTTTTTTTCTGTTATAAAAAAAAATAAAAAATCGTAAAGTGATAAAAACAGACCTAGTCAGGGTACCCTCCAGCTTTGCCATTGATTGTACTCTATATTTAGAACTCGAAAATCCAATCTGTTACGACATTATCGGACAATCAATCACTTGTCCTTCATACATCGTGAAATTCATCTTCTCCACCCAATGACCCTTCCGGTTTTTCGCCTTCAATCTTCCTGCAGCCACTGCTATTAAAGGCGAAAGCAGACATTGCTGCGAGTTCTCGTCTCTCTTGAAGGACGTTCTAGAGAGATCTTATCGAATTTGAAAGAAACCGGATGTTCCTCATACACTTGAAACTCATATCGTAGATTGACCGGAAGGGAGAATGGCATTCAGCGGGACTCTGCAGAAATGTAAGGCTTGTGATAAGGTTGTTCATTTCATTGAGATGGTGGCAGCTGATGGAGTCTCTTACCACAAGACTTGCTTTAAATGTAGCCATTGCAACGGGCGTCTCGCGGTATGCATGCTTCAATTTCTCCATTCGATTTGGCAATGGAGTTGCATTACGGAAAAAAAAAAAAAAAAAACGTTGCGTTTCAATTGCTTATCCTCGCGGTGTATTGAATTTGCAGGTGAGTAGCTACTCCTCCAAGGATGGAATTTTGTACTGCAAGCCACATTTTGAACAACTATTCAAAGAGACTGGCAATTTCTCTGCAAAAATCCAATCATGTAAATCCCCCTTAAGCTTTTTGCCATTAAAATTCCCTCATTTTCTCTCTCTTTTTTTTCCCTGACAATGGGTTTGTTTCTGTTTTGTTTGATCAGCTGGAAGACAAAATGAGCTGGTACATCAACTCAATCCTTACCATTTTCATCTTGGTTTCCTCAATAGGGATCTTATGTGCCTCTCATTTCGTTGCGCTTTCTGACACATTTTTTATATTGAGAATCTCAAAACACGTTTATAAATTCGTGTCTCGTGATCCTGTGACCTAAAGTGCACTATGAATTATCTATGTGCTCGTTTTTTTTTCCTTTTTTTCTTTGGTTAAGGGTATTGTTTATTCTATTCAAATAACATAAATTTGATGTCATTATTGGTTACAGTCTAGGACACCTAGCAAACTCTCCTCCTTCTTCTCGGGCACCCAAGAAAAATGCAGAACTTGCACCAAAACCGTGTACCCTCTTGAAAAGGTCAGCCCTACTTTTTTTTTTGGCAAATCGCTCCCATTTTTACCCATATACTCTTTTTCGCCCTCTATTATGGCATTTGATTTTCACATTCGCTTTTTTACCGTTTGCACTTATTTATTCACGTGAATTTCAATATTATCCTTTCTCGTGTGAAAAGGTGAACATATAAAGAGTAAATCTATTTATTTTCGAAAAGTATTATGAAAATCAAATTAAATCTCTTTCAATTACAGGTGACAGTGGAGGGAGAATTTTACCATAAGTTATGCTTCAAGTGCGCCCATGGAGGCTGCAAAATTACACCATCGTCGTACGCTGCGCTGGACGGATACGTGTATTGTAAGCCTCACTTTGCTCAGCTGTTCAAAGAGAAGGGAAGCTACAATCACCTCACCAAAACTGCTTCCATCAAGAAGAAGGCGGTGGTTTTTCCAGAACCTGCAGGGCCAGATGATCAAGCCTTAAAGACCCAAGAGCTGTCTTGAAAATGAATCGTGGGAGTTTGATGAATTCTTTGTTAATGTTGTTGTTGTTTGAAGAGATTAAATAAACTTACAAGTTATTGTTTGGAGACCCAAAATATTCTTTGCAATTTAGAGATCAAAAAGTAGTCTTCTCCCCCGAAACTTCAATCACAGTGCTTGCAATGCTCGTGAGTCGTGCCGATTGTGGTCCCATGACTCCCATGGATGGGAATGGTCGATGTTGGTGTTTTATAGGGAACAGAAAAAAAAAATTATGTGACGACGATTGGTTTTCTATTCGGTGGATGTAACTATATACGAAGATCCAAAAAAAACAAAACAAAACAAAACATAGCTTTTAAGTTTCAATTATTCAGTGCTGGTTACAAGAGTTTATTTTCTTTGTTGGAATTTGTCGAACGCATCGTTTCGAGATATTCAAAATACTTGGGTCTTTTCGAACTATCGCCTCCAATCCATTTACTGTACTAATGCCAACTAATTTGTTATTGGGTGCTTAATTGACCTTGGTTATTTATTTACTTTTTGGTTCAATTTATAAAAAAAGTTTTTTCTTTTTTTGCTTTTATCTCCTAAACTATCCACGTTTTTTCTACTTTGCCCCTAAATTAGTGAAAACCATCAATTTAGACCCTCAACTATATGAGTGTAAGCAATTGAGTCCAATCGTTAAGGGCAATTGAGCCCTACTATGGGCACATTTGTACTCACAGATCACTTCGTGAGACTCATTTTGGGGTCCCACGCAAACAATCTGAGCGGCTCATTATTTTTAAAATATGTTTTTTAGTTTGAGTGACCTTACAAAAACCAACTCAATCAAATAATTCTAAGTGCTTATAAATCCAATCTTCCAATTTTTGATAACTTTATACACTTAATTGAAATGTAAGATCAATTACTTAAGAGTTATTCAATTGTGTTGATTTTTTATGAGGTCACTCAAAAGCATATTTTAAAATAAATGAATGGATTGAATTGGCCCCACATGGGCTCCACATAGCAATATGTGCACGTAGATCTGTGCGCGTAAACGATTTTTCGTCCAAAAAGTAAAGTTCATTTGATGATTGGACTCAATTACTTACAATCAAATAATTGAGGGACTAAATTGATAATTTCAATAGTTTAAAAAAGAAGTAAAAAAAATGTGAATAATATAGAGAATAAAAAAAATAAAAAAAAAACTCGTCATAAAATAAGTAAAGAATGTAGACAGAACAAGAAAATTAAAACACATTCACAAAGTTAAGTGTGTTATACCTCGTGATAACATTATCAAATTAATAAATTATTGTGTTTGAATCATACATTTGTATAGGAAATTTCTTTGCTATGAATTTCTCAAGCAGTGTTGCTTTTCCGTTGTCGACCGGTTTTTTTCAATTGATTTTATGAGATAAATTAGAGATTTTATTAATAATATTCCACAAATGTTTCAGATTTTACTGCCTTTTGCTAAACTCATCCTTTTTTTAGTAGTAGAGTTTTATCATTTGAGAAGATAATATAATTTTATCACCGCTCCATAAAATTATTTACTCCGTAGTAATTAAAATAAAAAAATTAATTTTATCTCATTTTAGCATTCCACCCGATGTCATAGATTTTTCGCATGCCCCTGATAGAAAAATCATTCAATTCCTTCGTCGCGATTTGGCTTTGTTTGGAACTTGAGGATGGAAAGAGAAAGGAAGAGAAAATAATAAGAAGGAAAATTAGAGGGAAAATTAAGAAGAAATTGGAGAGAAAATTATACTTATTTTTTTAACTTTCCCTTCTATTTCTTTAAGAACCAAACAAGAGAAAAAATTTTTTTAAAATTTTCCATTCTTTTTCCTTACCATCCTCAAGTTCTGTCTGGGAAAAAGAACATTTCCTCGTCACTTTCGCAAGTCCTGCAAAACCCTAACCCCCATCCCCTTAAACCCTAAACCCTCACTCCCCTAAACCAAAACCATCAAACATGTATTCCTCCATTCTCCGTCGACAATCCTCCACCACCCCCGCATCCCTCATCTTCCTCCGCCACATGGGCGGCGGTCCCCGTACCTTCCCCGGCGGCCTCAACAAATGGCAGTGGAAACGCATGCACGAGAAAAAGGCCAAGGAGAAAGAGAAAAGACTCCTCGAACAGGAGAAACAACTTTACCAGGCCCGAATCCGGTCCCAGATCAGAGCCAAACTCGCTCCTCAACCACCAGGTAACAGACAACCCGACCCGAATTACAGCCCGATGAGCGCCGATGACCATATTAAAGCCCTAGCTGATAGGTTTATGAAAGCCGGAGCCGAAGATTTGTGGAACGAAGCCGACGGCCCGATCAAATCGGAGCAGCCGTCGGTGCCGGTTAGGCGATCGGTTCGATCGCCAATTGATGTGAGGAAGGTGGTTTATGAGAGTGAGAGAATAGATTCGATGGATTTTAGTGAGTTGTCGAAACCGAAACTTCGCTTCCACTCTGTTTGTAGTCAGAGTATGAGTGGATCAAGGTTAGATTTCGAGAGAAATGAGAGTGATGATAGGTGGGGGGATCGAGGTTTAATTAGCCGGTCGATGATTAGAAAGCCCGCTGATTTACGGAATTTGACATGTTTGAATGGGGGTTTGAAAAGTCGGTGCTACTCTGTGTATACTCGGAGTTCGAAGGGATCAAGGTTTAATTTTAGGAGAAATGAGAGTAGCGAGGAGGATTCGGATGAGGAGTCTGGTGATGGTGAGGAAGGGGGAATGAAGGGTAAGAGTAATGTTGGGAGAGTGATGAGTAATGCTGCTTTGGGAAAGTATGATATGAAGAAAACGAGGCGTGTGCCATTGAAGTTTTTGGAAGAGGAGGAGGATTTATCTGAGCGTGTTGAGGCAATTAGGAAAGAGTTTAAAGAGAGGAATTTGTTGAAGAATGCGGTGGACAAAAGTGAAGAGGATTCAATTCTTATTGACAAGAGGTACCTGAATTGTTTCACTCACTAGCTTTTGGATTTATTTTTGAGCTTATGAATGTGGAAGGAATTGGAATTGAGCTATGAAGGAAGTGTAAATGAGCTGTATGGTGTTCGACATTGCAATTGTTAGGTCAGTTTAGAGGGTTTTGAAAACTGAGTTTTCTGCTTTTTATACACTTTCTGCATTTTATTATCGTGTTTCAGGATTTCCAGGGCATTTCAGTTGATGCATATGTGAAGATGGTCATCTTGGTTCATTTTAGTTATTGGTTAATTACTCGTTGGTTGTTGCAAATTTGGAGTGGAATTAAATGTTTAACTTAAGTTTTAGATTGTGGCTTATGAAGTTTGGGTATTACCTTTTGAATTCGTATGGCATTTGTTGATGCTTTGAAGGTATGTTTTCCAGATTTGATGAGTGTGATGTATCTCTCTTGACTGTTAAGGCGCTTTCTGAGGCAGGCTATGTCCAAATGACCAGGGTACAAGAGGCTACACTTTCTGTTTGCCTTGATGGTACGTCGAGTCGTCGACCCTGGTCTACAAGCAAGTTATTTATTCTGTGCCCTAATTTCAGATAGGTTATGATACTGTTTCTGTGAACCCTTATTTGGTGGGAATCATAGGATAGACTTGTACTTCATATGTTTACAGCTTTTCAATGGCATCTACGTGTTATAGATTGATTTTTATTTTATTTTATGGAGTTGCTTCATGCATCAACATGTTTACGCTGAAGAGTCACTGATTATATATTAAGTATGGTAAGCATCAATTTATATTTGTTTTCTGCCAATGGGTGAAGATGTGTCTGGGGTATACACAGCTTTACCTGGTATGGAACTATAGATACAAAGACATTGTAAATGTTTGCCAATTATCTTATGCAGCATCTTTTCCTCATTTCTTTCATGTCACCTGTTTTGTGATGTATTCCACTTTTTAAAGGAGCATATGTTAGGCGAGTATAACCATCATCATAGCAGTGCCTTGCCACAGCATTAAGATTGTTTAATAACTGCATTGCTGCATATTGCTTCAGCTTGTCTTTTGCTTGCAGTATATGATTAATATGTGCAGTTCAACCAAACAGTTCAAGCATAGAAGGTAACTAGATCAGAATTAAGGTTGTTTAAAGCCTGTTGGTTTTGGGAATCTTTAGACTTGGGGACTGGAAGGAACCAACATTCGTAACCCCGCCCCCTGTCTCTCGAAGTCAGAATCTGGATGTGTCTATCAGACTATCACCATGTCATGGTTGTACTTGTTCTTACACATGCATTTGGATAATAGAGTGAACCCAGAGAAGTAGAGAACATAGCACAGGGGTCGGTTCAAATTTTGTATAATTCAAACCTGTGGTGGGGATATATCTTTCTTGTTTGGTTGACACAGGAAATAACTGATGGTTTTGGACTATGTTTACTGCATTAAATGTTAAATTTAAAAGTTGCCATCATTACTCTCATTACCTGTGCACTTGCTACACTAGTCGTCTTGATGTGCTTCAATTTGTTTATCTAAATGTTATGAACTGGACGAGTGTGCCAACCCTGTTTCTTTTTTTATGACATGCTTAGGATTAGTTCTAACTTGTAGCTGTGACGAGTGACACGTGTCTTAAACACTGATGATCTTATCGTACTCTTTAGCTCCTACCTGGAGTTTTTCATGCTTCTGATAAGCAATATGATCTGATTGATCCTCATACTGCTTTATGATAGGAAAGGATGCTTTAGTCAAGGCTAAAACTGGCACTGGAAAAAGTGCTGCTTTTTTGGTATGACACCAAGTACCTTGACGTCTCATTTGTTAAAGATTATAGCTGTCTTTCATTTTATGCTAAACATAAACAGCTACCTGCAATTGAAACAGTTTTGAAAGCTTCAAGTAGCAACACCGTTCAGCGAGTGCCGCCCATACATGTTCTTATTCTCTGTCCCACAAGAGAACTTGCAAGTCAGATAGCAGCAGAAACAAATGTTATGCTGAGGTACCACGACGGTTTTGGGGTCCAAACGCTAGTTGGTGGTACAAGATTCAAAGTTGACCAAAAACGCCTAGAATCAGATCCATGCCAGGTGGACCAATATATTCTGCTTATTCAAACTTTTAGCACGTTGTGATAGTTTTGGACATTGGGAGGGCGAAGAGTTATGGATTTAAGCACTGAGTATTCTTTGCATAACAAATTATTACATATATCTGTTCCAGATAATAGTTGCAACTCCTGGTAGATTGTTGGATCACATTGAGAACAAGTCTGGCTTTTCTGTCCGTTTGATGGGATTGAAAATGCTTATCCTTGACGAAGCAGACCACTTACTGGACTTAGGATTTCGGAAGGACATGGAGAAAATCGTTGATTGTTTGCCCCGACAGAGACAGACTCTGCTGTTCTCCGCAACAATCCCGAAGGAGGTTAGAGACTGAATTGATCATGCGTAAACTCCTTGAGCCAAGGTTTAGCTGCTGTAAATATATTTGTAGGATGTGTTGACTCAAATCTGGGGATTTTTGTTCTACTTTGAATTTGCAGGTTCGCCGAATATCTCAGCTTGTTTTGAAAAGGGAACATGCTTATATTGACACTGTGGGTCTGGGTTGTGTGGAAACTCCTGTTAAGGTATATGCTAATTACTAACCTTGATCAAGGACTGCGGAATTTCTCCTCTTGCTCAATATTCTATATTCAATGTTTGATTGTTTAACACAGCTCCTGTTATGTCTGTTCCTTTTGGTTTCTATGAGGTGATACCCATTTGTTTGATCGAAACTGAACGCTTATGTACATCTCTAATGCTCGGCATGCTGAATGCAGGTTAAGCAGTTTACTCTTGTTATGCCGCATGAGTTGCATTTTCAAGTTGTTCACCATCTCTTGAATGAGCATCTCTCACAAACACTTGATTACAAGGTACTGCGGTGTAGCTTCCTCGTGTATTTCTTGAACTTTCAATAGATTAGTTTTCTTGACAATTTGTCATTGAATTCCTTTCAGGTGGTTGTTTTCTGTACAACTGCAATGGTAACGTCCCTCATGTTTCTTCTTTTGAGGGATATGAAACTGAATGTCAGGGAGATACATTCTAGAAAGCCTCAACTCTACCGTACCCGTATCTCTGATGAATTCAAGGAGTCAAAACGATTAATTCTCATTACGTCAGATGTATCAGCTCGTGGAATGAATTATCCTGATGTTACTTTGGTCATTCAGGTCTTAATAACACACAAGAGACTTATTAATTATCTTTTCCTTGTATTGAATACTATTCATCCCTCATTTTTTAGTGGAATCTAGAGAATCTTACGGAGTGTATAGAGAAGTTGCCTATTAAGAAAATAAAATAATTCACTTTCGAAAAAGCAATAATATGCACTTGAACTTGTTTTCCGGTGGTTTTCCAGTGCACTTTTTCTGGTGATTGTGTATATGATTATATTTAAACATGTGGAGGTCTTTCCTGATCACTAACATGAACGCATCATGTTTATTCGAATTTTTGTGTTAACCATTATTGCATGGTTCAATTTCCTTGAATTTTGTAATGCTTAAACGCTTGATCATCTAGTATTTGGCATGGGCACAGAGATATTTGAATGTTCGACTGCAATATGTGATCAAGCACTCACATTTAGGAATTTTCGCCAGTAGTTGCATTCCTCTATTACTAATAATGATTGTGCAACATTTTGCCATTTCAGGTGGGTATTCCTTCTGACCGTGAAAACTATATTCACCGTCTTGGAAGAACAGGACGGGAAGGCAAAGAAGGAGAAGGGATTTTGTTGCTTGCACCATGGGAAGAGTATTTCCTGGATGAAATAAAAGACCTGCCAGTTGAAAAATATCCCTCCCCACAGTTAGATCCAGATGTGAAAATAAAGGTTCGTGTCATACTCAGTTATTGGAACTTTATCAAAGTTGTGTTCGGAAATGAAAATGGAAGTATAATCAATTATCTTGAGATGGGAAATTATCTGTATGTTGACATAGATACATATATTTATAGATGCTCTTGTGATTTTTTAGATGCTTAAGAACTACTCGTAAATTTACCAACTTCGTAGGCCACTTAATCTACAAGAACAGAAATTCATACAACTTGTTTAATTTGGCGAATTGCAGATGGAGAATTCAATGGGGAAGATTGATGCTAGCGTCAAAGAAGCAGCGTATCATGCTTGGCTTGGCTACTACAACTCAATAAAAGAAATTGGAAGAGATAAAACTACCCTGGTCGCGCTAGCCAACCAATTTTGTCGGTCTATTGGCTTAGAGAATCCTCCATCTCTCTTCAGGAAGACAGCTATAAAAATGGGCTTAAAAGATATCCCGGGAATTCGGATTCGCAAATAGCAGTCGCTGGAATCCATGAACTCAGTTTCAAAAAGAAGGTACCACATCATACATTAGGCTGGTACGGGAAAGGAAAAGGGATATCGTAATTGGCTGATCGCGCAGAGAACTGTCCCTTGCTCCGATGAACAATTATGTTGCTGAGAAGAAGGGACGGTGCTGCCAGTCAAAGTAGATACAGTGACCAGACGACCCAATTTTCATAAAAACCACTTTTAGGGGGGTTCTAGCGTCAGCTTGTAATTATTTCAAGTTGTAGGGTAAGGAATTTTTTTGCATTCTGACTGAGCAAATCGTATCGTTTTCAGGACGTGTATTCCGAGTCCAAAAAGTTGTACTTTTTGTGAATTTATTGTTATCGGGATCTATTGTTGGTTCCACTTCCACATACGTTACCTTTTTTTTTGGCTTTTCTAACGACTTTTTTCTTCTCTAAATTCCCTATGTGCTGCTGTTGGAACCATTTGCTAGCATCAGCAAATAGGTGGGAAACCGGCTCTTTCGTGACCACCCAGATCAGGAAAAAAGAGAGAAAAAAGAGGAAAAAAAAACTTCCACAGGGTTTGGGTTTTGCTATCTTTTTTTTTAAATTCATCGGAATAGCAAATAACAAAGAACAGAAACAAACAGAAAAACAGGAATAACAACGATAAAAACAGCAACTCAACGATCAACCCAAATCTACACTAGATCGGGTTCCAGAAAAGAAAGAACTGCATCCAACTTCCACCAACGCCGGGGTCTTATCTGTTGCTGCCGCCGTCGCTCCGTTGCTGTCGAGAACCACCCACCACCGGCCGGAACTCGAGATCCATCACAGATTGGCGATGATCAAACCAAAAATGCAAGAGGTTGGGCGATCCGAACTCTCTCCAAAGCCGTGAGGGCGTCAAGACTCGTTAGAACTATTGGGAAGACCATGGAGCTTGGGTGACCAAAGCGGACAATAATATACAAGGCGGGATCAAGTCGTTACATTAGTGGAATTGTGGAAATCACTTCGCGGCTAAACGTATGACTTGCGACAACTTCCAAGCTTATTATAAAAATATATATTACATAACTGATTATGCATGTTTTATTAACTCAAATCCCCATCTCTATGCAAAAATTAGCAGTCTTTCTCAAATAATCTTAATCACAAGAATTTTTACACACAAAGAAATGACAAACATTTTCAACCATTCATCAATGTTAGAAAGTCTTGAAGCAACAAACCACATATAAGTCTAAATTACCACGCTTGTGATTACAAAGTCTTAATTCACTCAATTTGCCCATAATTCTAGTTTGATTTCCAGCCTCCTGTGATGTCAACATTCCTTTTCCCCTTGGAATCACTTGATCCAAATGTTGAAGATGAATTTGACCATCAAAGTTTCCATATATGTGACGAGAGAGTTTTTGGATTAACTGGAGAAGAAAGACATTTGATGGCCCATGTTTTTCAAGGTTTTTCAAGTTTGGCTGCTCTCTCCAAACAAGTTTTGGATATAACTTTAAAAAGTCAGAAAAATGACTAAACGACTTGTGAGAATGAACAAAATAATTTTGGTGTAGGAAAGTAACGTATAACGGTATACGACATATATGTGAACGAATATTGCTTAAGAGTGAGAGAGAATCTGGCCGGTGATCAGAGAGGCACGATGTTGATGTCCTAAAATTGTTATTGGCTCCTCGCGCAAGGGTATCGATGAACAATCAACAAAGTACTCAAAGATACAACCCAAATCACGGCCAAGAGTTCTCGATGTTTGCGTCCACCGAAAGTAGAGTGAGTGAACCGTCTATGATCGAAGTTGCCCGATGTTATGAAAACTATATATGAACAAATAATCAAGGGAGCTAGAGGAAGAGAGAGTTTTGTGTATTGTTGGAGTTTGTATTGAACGTTAGAAATAAAAGGCCTTGCAACTCCTTTGAATGAAGAGACACCTATTCAAATGACGAGTCTTAGAATTAATAAATAGCATAATACTGTATTTAGAAGCAGTTTTAAAAGTTAAATATTCCAACAATTTTTTCTAGCTTGGTAATAAAAAATAATAAATATTAGTCTAAGACTGTGAATTTCAATAATCCTCTCCACATCAAAATTTGACTATAGCTGCTCTGCCGGTACCCACAAAAACCTAATTCAAACTTTTTTTCCCAAGTCAGTTCAATTTGACTCTCAATCGTATCATTAACAAATTCATCTTTATTAAAGAACCATGATCAAGTACACTTCGGTTCTTAATTTATTGAGGGCCTGTTTGGTTTGGATGTTTATTTGCTAATTGCTTAACTTTATCGCTTGCTCATTTTTTTAAAAAAAATTCAAGCAGTAAAAGAAAAAAGTATCTGAATTATATATCAAACTAGAGTACTAGACACTAGACTATATAGGAATGAAATCTGTCATTTAGGTAAATAAATAATCAATTTTTCACTTTTGACAAGGATTAATTACCGTAACCTCACTTTCGAAAGTGTACAAGTGTTGACAGTTGAGCTAATCCCAATTGATTTGACACTTTGCATGATTTTTTTTCTTCACCTTTCAAATATTTTCTCTGCCAAAAGCTTTTGTATATTTTTAGTTCATAAGAAATAAAAAATGCAAACCAAGCAGTGGGGATGGCAATGGGACAGGGACATATTTGACCATCCCCGCCTCCAATTCTTAAATCTCATAACTACCTCCGTCCCCACCAAATCCCCAAATAGGGAATCATCTCCACCCTCCATCCCCACTCCTAACAGGGATCGGAGATCCCCGCCCCGATCCCGAAAAAAAGAAAATCTAGAAAAATACATCTTAAAGTTTATCAATGGGTATTTGATATCTAAACCACCAAATAATGAAAAAACATGGCAGTAATTTACAATTTTTCACCAAAAATCTCATCTAACTAAATAAAATTACATAATAGTCAAGGATTCCAACTTTGAAGTCTGGAATTGCCAACTAAATTATGCTTGATTATGTTGGAATATGAAGAATGAAGTGTATTACTATGCATAAACTAATTTATATATAGTGGGGTAACCCTAGCAATTAACAAAAATTCAAGGGGTCTAGATGTGAATAACATATTAGATGCGTAATAATAACCGGATTTGGGAACGGGTTGGGGAACGTATCGGGGGTATATAAAATTGCCTCCAACTTAATCCCCAATTTTTTCCCCTCCAATCCTATCCGATCCCTGAAACTCCAACCCGAACGGGGAGGGGATGGATCGGCCGGAATTGCCATCCCTACCAAGCAGGCCCTAAGTAGATTTTCTTACGAAAAAAAGGAAAGAAAAGGACCGGGCATGAGTCCTACTAATCATGAGTCAGCAGAGCGCCCATATTTTGACTTCACAAAAACGCCAATTATTTGGTCATGTGCACAACTTCTAATAATCTGAACTCGAAGATACGATTTAAAATCCATTTTTGATGCAGCATTTTAATTTTTTTACATCTAAGTGAATCTCAGCCACTCATTGCTGTTTTTTGGATAAATTCTGTGCAATTTTTATAGGTACGTAGCATTGCTATTTTTTTTTTTTTTTAACATAGAAAGAAGAAAATTTTATTGCTGAAATAACGATGGGCCCATGGCCCTAACATCAACCAGTGCCGTAGAGTATAGCCATATATTGGGTTTAATCACCTCTCCAACAAATCCTTCTAGCAACTAACACGGAGCGTTTAGCTACGGAATAGACTACCTGTTGCCATCACACTTAACATGCACGAAATTTTTTGCGCGAAATTACAAGAAGAAAAATTAGTTGGATACAATCTAGTATAGTCGAGGCCCAATCAGCAAGACACTTGGATGCAGCATTTTAATGAAAACATCATTTAAGTTTGATCAATGTCGCCTAATTCATGCATGACAAATCAGGCCAGTTTGTGTGCACATCGACTCATTTTAGGGCTCTGAAGTTAACGACTGAACAGACCCTCTTGTAGCTCCAAAATTTGGAATGTTCGGCCTATGATTCGAATCCATTGGGGTTCTAAATTAATTTGTTGATGTGAAGTTGGATTTGTGTTGACAAGATCGACGGGGAAACACAATCTGTTTAATTTTTTCCCCTTGTATTTCTCTAATTTCCATTGTACAAGCCAATATGATTTAGTTGCGTGTTTTGGTTAATTAGACTTTAACAGCTACCTATAGACATTATAACCTAATGGGTCCAAGCATGGAGAAAAACTTAGGGCATCCACAATGGACTCCCTAAAAATTGCTCCCAAGTTGTATCCTAAGGTGTACACATAAGCATAATGGGGGTCCACTTTTCATTCCTAGAGGTTGTTAAATTTAGAGAGGATGTGTTCACTCAATGGGCTAGCAATAACATTCTCTATTTTGTGAAAAAAAAAATTAGGAGCATCTTTTTCAAAGATTTCATATTAAAAAAAATTAAAGACTTTGGAGTTTGCTAGAAGGCTACCTAAATTTAACTATTGTGATAGGAGCCAAGTTTAGGAGCCACCCTTAGGAGTTTGTATGGGGAGCCCATTGAAGACAATACTTGAGCACATGGCTAAGTAAATGTTAAGAGCCTCACTTAGAAGCTATTTTGAGAGCCCACTGTGGATGCCCTTAGGCGCTGGATCAGTATCGCCACTTGGTGCCATGCAAGGTTGTTCAAAGTGTTTTAGATGGTCTTCCTCTTTCTCTATTTACAATCTAGAGTCTAGACTGTCCAAAACACTTTTGGATGACCAAGATGTGCAGTCGGGCACTAAGTGACAATACCCGACCGGCACCCAAGTTTTTCTCACATGGAAGATAAGAATTTCAGTTGGACTAAATTGCAAGAAAAAACATGTTTTTCCCTTAAATTCTACTCCTCTTCCAAACACGCCATATCTTTCAACGGAAAATGCTCATCAAACTATGTCATTTATTACAATCACCCCAAAATAGTACCTTGCTAAAATATTTAATGTCATAAAAATTCTCTGGCTAGCATATATATACATAGTTTGACAACAGAACGTATCCTCATATACCCAAACGAGATGAGACTAATCCATCTAGGGCTAGTGATGGCCATCTCGGCCGACCCGTCCCAATCCAACCCGTCCCCTCCCTGAATGGGTAGGGGATTCGGGGAATTTGTCGGGGATCGGGTAGGATATGAGGAATTGTTTAAAAAAAATTTAGGGATTGGGTAGGAGATGGTATAGTTGGTCCCCGCCCCTCCCCATATCCCCGTTAACACATACAGTGCATTAAAACTATCGAAGGTTTGAGATTTGATTGGTATTTTAATTGATAGTTTACCCATTACGTTTTTCCTTCTTGTTATTCAAAGAAGTGATTTTGATGATTTTCAGTTTCCGAATTTAGTATTACATCACGTTTTTTGTTTCCTCGGAATTTCAAACAAATTTAGTTGCTGCCTTTCATGCCCTTAAGTATGTGTGTTTTTCATTTACAAAGCAACCATATGTTACTAATACTGGGATGACAGCCTTTTGTATTAAACAACATACTGGGTTCGTGATTGGTATATTAAAGGTGGATGACAGGGGTGAGCACGGGTCGGTTCGGGTCGGGTTTGACCTGGACCCGACACCCGACCCGAAGTGATCGGGTTGGCCAATTCTAGGCCTAACACCGACCGATTGAACTGGTGGAACCGCCTGATTTTTGCACTTTCAGATTGTCGGTCGGGTCAGTCGGATTCATTGTAATAATCCTAAATTTTTAATAAAATTTAGGATTATTTAATTTCGTTTTAATTACTTTAATTTCGTTATTTAATTTCTAATTGCACTTAGGGCCCTTAATTTGCAATTACTACGGTTTATACCCTAATACTTCCAAATTGCTACAAATTCAACCCTAAGGCACGTTTACATTTTAATCGGGAGCATTACATTTTTATAAATTCATTTCATACATAATTATATACTTTTATGCACATACACAAGCAATACTAGTACACATACGCACATAGTGCATACATAAACTTTATACATCATCCTACACTATCCAACCACCACCAACCATCACCAATACCACACTCTACCTTCTCTCATCAGCCAAAATCAGTCAATATGACCTCCCCTTGACTGCCATACACTCCACCACCCTCCCCCATTACTTCCTACCTCACTATAGTACTTCTTTCACCAATCCTACACTCCTAACTCCACCCAAAACTCATTTTATACTCCCCCAAACCCCAAAATTCGTCCAGAACCTCTACTGCCCCTCTCCTTCACTCTCTTCCTCCTCCAAACTCTGCCAAGAACTCCCAAACCAAGAACACAAAGCCCCATTACCATCCTTCAAGTTCTAGAGTGAGAAAAGTCAAGAAAATTGGGTTTTCACTTCAAAACATCAACCACAAGCTCTCACCTCTCATCTTCCACATCAAGATCATCCAACACACTCCAAGGTACCCACATTTCACCACCAAAGCCACCTAAGGCCAACCAAAGAGCTTCATCCACCGGTTTTTCGCAAAAATTCATTTTTTGCCAAATCTTCACCAAACAAGGTAGAAACTCGTACCCAACCTATTCCAATCTTTTGAATGAGTTAGAATAGTCTAGGAGTAATTTATATTTGATGGTTTAAAGCCTCAAGTCAAGGGTTTCACGAAACCCGAGCCAAAACGCGATGTGACCTTTTTTTATCCCAAACCGTGTTTTCGTGCTTAGTAAACCTTAGATTCATTGTGGTTCATGTTTTTAACTATTCCAAGCATGTTTAAGACTTTACTAAGTGTTTATGTGAGTTTCTCCATGAATTTATTGTGCTTAACCTTGTTCTTGATCGTTGTGTTAAAGTTAGGGGTTTAAAGTGTAATTTTGTGAAAGTTGGCGTGTATACTTGTGTATTATTTACGAAACCTATTTTTATCAACTAAGTGTCACTACTGAAAATTTAGGAGTGTAAAAAAATGACCAAAATGCCCTTCGGGTGTAAAATGACCATTTTGCCCTTGTGTGTGTAAATTACATAATGTGTAATTTTGTACTTAATAAAAAAAATCAAGGAATTGCGTTTTGTGACAAATTAGGACTTTACTAACTAAAATAAAGTATTTTTACTTATTTACCCTTGTCGGTGGCAAAATTACCATTTTGCCCTTCTATAAAGTATATTTACAAAAAGGCCCCCAAAGTTAGTAAAATTTTGCTAAGGACCCTAGAACCATGAAATTAATTTTGTTACCCTATACTTACTTAAAATTTCAATGGCGACCCTTTATTTCTATAAATTACGTTTAAGACCCTATACTTTATTTAATTACGTTAAGGCTCTTGTTTTCAATAACTTCGGTTTGTGATGATTTGTGAACTTGTGAATCGTGTTACTTGATTTTGTGACCCTTAGAATATCGTTATCGCTTTGCTTCTACTGTTAAGTGCACTTTCCATAAACATGTTGAATATTAAAATGGACAACTAGGTTCCCGGGTTGGGTGATCGTACGCGAATATCACATAGACGATGAGGTTAATGGAAAAGTGAATTGGAATTGATTGATGGGGAGTTACCCAGAGATTGTTGTTGAATGGCAGTTCCACCAAGTGATTGTTTCGGAGGATTGTTTGGCAGTCTGCCTTGATTTCGAAACCCTAGAACGTGACACTCTGTGATTTGCTTCATTTGAATTCTGAGGCATTATAAGGGTGGAAGTATTGTAGACCAGTTTCAGCTATATACCTACAGGACTTAGCAGTTGCCATACGTAGCCCAGTGGTACAGTTTCGTCCCTGGAAAATTCATCCTTGCGAGGAGGCTGACGGCTGGATTAAGTACGTAACTTATACCTTCCGTCGGGGCCCCCAAGTGAAGGGCTAGTAAGGGGGGAGTAAATCACAGTTTGGTCATATTCCTTAGTGGTTAACCGGGAGGAAAGTTCTCTAGGTTGATGTGGACACCCCGCAAAAATTCTCCAAATGGCTTCGAAAATGGTTTGGAAAATGTGATTTAGAGTCGCCACCCGGGTTTTATGGACCGTACCCGAGAAACCAATTTTTCAAAAATGACTCTTTTGCCCTTACTTTGGAAAAAGTTTTTACCGGCACGTCGATACCAGAATTTCTCGGGTTCGGGAGCTAAGTTACGAGGGGGGAAGGTTTTTAAGGCACCCCCCTCGCCCGGTTATGAAAACCGGTCTCTACTAGGTACTTAAGGGATTTTTAGAAAACATTTGTTTCTTAAACTTAAACTCAAACCACATAAACAAGATTGAAGAAACAAGAATGTAGAGATCATCACAGTTAATCATATGAAGGTGTATGCTTGTGATCGTGTGGATGAGATAACGTAATGATAGAATGACATATACACTGATAATAGTGACCATAAACTGTGAATAAATGAAACAAAAGCTTTTTGAGACCCTTTTTGCAAGATTAGATCAACCTTTCTCTTTTATTTCAAGCACCTGAAGGAATGCTTCAAACGCCTGAAGCTGAGAGGATCAGGCGCCTGAAAAGGGCTTCAGGCACCTAAAAAGCTACTGCTTTTAGCTTCAGGTGCCAGGAGCCAATGCTTTAGGTGCTTGCTCAAACTCATTTTTATCACTATTTTGACTTTGAAACTGGTAGCATAAACCATTTGAGACCATTTTTGGAAAATACAACCTGATCTTTAAACTTTTCTTCATGCACCTAAAGATAAGTTTCAAAAGCCTGAAGCTGAGAGGATCAGGCGCCTGAAGCTATTGCTTCAGGTGCTTGATCAAACCAACTTTCACCTCTGTTTTGCTACTGAAATAGGTAACATGATGATGTTTAAACTCTGTTGAGAGGTAAACAAACTGGAAAGCTTCATCTAACAACTCATTTGTACCATAAAACACAATTTATATCTCATAAAAGCATGTTTTTCATCCATTCAAATAGTAAAACAGAGACTTTTCATTCTTACATGCAAAGAAAATGACCTCTAATAAGGATTTTGTGATGAATACATAGTTTTGGCTACATTGATGGTCATTTTCCCCCTTTAAAAGTATGATTTTCACCTCTTTGAGTGGAAAATAGAAAGTAAACAGTTTGCTCCTGGGATTTAAACCACCATCAATATAACTATAGACCAAGATAAAGTATTTTAAGACAAAAAAAATGAAAATGACTTGGGCCTAAAGCTGCTGCTTTAGGTGCCTGGAGCTGCTGCTTCAGGTGTTGAGCAAAAATGCTCTCTTGATGTATTTAAGTCATGGTAAGCCCATTATTGGTATCAAGAACCAACATGGACCTACTGACTTCCCTCAATAAGAACCTTGCCACACTAATTAAGTGGATTAACTACCTTTTGGAGCTTGAAATGGATGATTTGGATAATGGAAAAGGGTTTTGGATGGATGATGAAGGTTTGGATGAGACTTTACTGTGATTTTTGGATGTTTTCTTGAGAGATAAATGACTGGTTTTGGTTGAATTTTTCAGAAAAATGGTGGAACCCCTTCAAATGAGGGGTGTGGGGGGTTTTTATAAGGCTTTACAAAGATAGTTTTGGCCTCTTAGGGGTCATTTTAGGGGTTCACTTAGGCCATAGACGCTCCTCCCTTGCAGAATCAGCCAAAATCACATCATAATCATTACATCCAAATTTTTCCACTCAAAATTTAAAATTCTGGAAAACTGCTTTAGGCGCCTAAAGGAGCCCTTCAGGCGCCTAAAGGGATGGCTTCAGGTGCATGAAATGGGTTCGGGCGCCTGAAGGGAGGTGCTTCAGGTGCATGAGAGAGGTTCAAGTGCCTGAAGGGGAATGGTTCAGGTGCATGCAGATGCGCTTCAGGTGTATGGAACGGATTCAACGGCTTCTTTTGATCTTTGGTTTGGAAGTGTTCGGTAGGTTTTGGTTAAATTTCAATCATCCTTTCTAAGCTCTAAGCGTGTTTGAAATTTTACTTTCATCATTGGGAACGCTACGGATTTTCGTAGGCCCAAATTGGGGTGTCTACAGTTGAGAACTTAGATGAATATGTAAGTTAATGGCTAATAATGAAATCAGTTATGTGTTTATTTTCTTCTTTACGATTAATTACCTGCTTATTCCTTTAATTACTGTTTTTCAATCATATATGTTGTATTTGTATGTTAAGAAAGGGTTGGGAGGGTTAGAGTAGCTATTGAGTAATTTATCGCTCACGGTGTTACACTTTGTGTGACCCTGGTATAATACTATGATGTTGCTTCGCGACTCGGACATATTATGCTAGACTGTGATCAAGCAGGTACTGTTGGTGTCGAAGGAGAGGGTTATTTCGGAGCCAAGGGTTTTCCAGCAGACCAAGCTCAGGAGGAGCCGTGGAATCCAGAGTTGAACCTTAATTTGTAGAACCCACCCCTTTATTTTTAATGTTGGATCTGTAATATTAATTTCTCAAACCATACTAAGTATTTTGTAATGGGTTGCACTTCACGTTTTCCAACGTGTACTCTGATGGAAACTCTTTTTATTAAATTAATCTTAATTAGTTGTCTTAACTAATGCTTCCAAAAACCGGGGCGTTACATTCATCGGGTTGGGTGTTTTTTTTTTTAATATTTGGTTTTTTAACTTCCTTCTTTGGGTTTGGAAAAAAAAAATGCCGCACTCCATTGTTATCTTCTAGAAAAACAAAACCCACCCCTCTCTCATTATGGGTTAATAAGTTGAAAATCAAAATTAAACTAAAAACAATTATTACAAAATCGAGCAATAGCACTATTTTGGAACGAAGAACTAAACAAATGCTGGTGTCAAAGAGATTGAGGGATGGACTGCTAGATTGCTTCCTTCAACGACAGGTTAGCACCTAAAAAACACAACAACAACAAAACAAAACAAAAAAAAAAGCTTACCGAATACTGGAAATTAGTAACTCGTAAGTGGTAAGGCTCTGTTGATTGTTGAGGAGGGGATGGAGATGAAGTTTGGAAGATTGAGAAAGAGAGAAACGGTTTACATTTTGATCAGAGAGAGAGAAAGAAAGAGACGATGGGTATGGGTGTGGCCGTGTGGGAGTGTGGGCTCAGATATGGGGAGTGGGTTAGAGATTAGGGTTAGAATATTGGCTGAGGCATGAGGAGATTTGAACACGTGTACGGTGGAGATGCCAAGTTGTGTATAGCTGGTGGTATATATTTCTAGATCATTGTGTTTGTACATATAGGTCGGGTTGGGTTCACCGGATTGTAAACTTCCCAACCCGACCCTAACCCAGAACCCCACAAAAAAACAATAGATTGACCCGCAAACCGCCCGATTACTCTTATTGAACCGCCCGATGGCTTTCGGGTCGGTCGGGTCAGATCAGGTTGGTCGGGTTCTGCGGATCCATGCTCAGCCCTAGTGGATGTCTTAAGGAAGCGGTTGATTCATTCTCCTTTTTTCTCAGAACATTACTAAACAAGATACTGAGTTCGTGTTTTGCATGAATTTTTGGTCAAGCGGTTGAGGTTTGGATCCCCGATTCCCAGTGGGGATCCCCATTCCCCGTATGGGGAGGGGATGGGGATTGAGGATGGAGGTAGTGGTATCCATGTCCATCCCTACCCAGGGTCGACTGCAGAGAACCAACACCCACGGAAAACAGTTAGAAACAAGTAGGAAGGGGGACCGTTGGACTTCCACCTCCCAACTGGTTGGCCTATCCTTGAAAATCGAACTCACACCCTCCAGGGTGGGAGCAAATCCCATGGTCAGTGGAGACCACCCTCGATGGTTGCAATAACTTATATATGAGGAGACAGCAAATAATTGTTTTCAATATTTCAAAATTTGTTTTTACAACAAAATATTTTGAAGACGACATTATGGTTTTTCCCCCCCAAAATACCCTGCCAAATAATACAAATGCCCCAAGACTTTCAACCATAAGAATATGGACTTCTTGAATCTATTGTAAGCGAGAATATTATGAGATCAAATTTTCAATTTTATCAGAGAGTAAAACTAGAGAAATTTATTTTCGCAATCCCTATGTATAATTGGATTCTTTCTGCTCTCTTCTATACGAATTTGTTACATTCACATGAATAAGAACCAGCCAGCTCTGATGGTGTAAGCCAGGAAGCGGCCGTTTCGGGCCTCCAAAATTTGGTAAAAAATAAAGGGCCCCTTAGGCAGTGGCGGCTCAGTTGGCTTTCCATTGTAGCTTTGTTTTGTGCCTTGCTGAAGGTAAGTGGTTCAATCATATTCATTTACTACTTAGTAGTTCTTATAAATGAGTTTGGTTTATTATCTGTATTACTTTTCGTTTTTAGTCATCATACCTCCAATTTGGATTAAATGAGATTTGATAAATGACATAAGAGCTTCACTATAACCGAACATAAACTTAATAAGTCAATATTCACAAATTCTACTTGAAACAAGGCCAAAATGGTACAATAAAAAAATGATAGGTATTAAATTTGAAATTTAGATTGGGTTAGTGGGTTATGAATATTAGCGTTTTGTTATCTTTTCAAATTTTCTTTTAAGTACTATTTTTTTTTGTAGTTGTTTAATTAATTTTGAAAACATAATTTTTTAATTAATTATTTACATGGTTTTCACCTTAAACTTGGCAAATGTACACGTGTAGTGTTGCCATTATAAACCCAATTAGTATATGTTTAATTTAATTTTACTTTTCAAGTTTTTATATGATTCAATATAGAAGGCCCCAAGCTGGGGATTTGCTTCTGGTCCCCTAACTTCATGAGCCGGTTCTGCCGAGACCGTCACGGGTGAGATCTCGTTTCCTATCAAGAAATAGTTAAAGTTCATATACAATACCACAGAAAAAATAAAATAAAATTGCGTGCACTTATTATTAAAAATGCCAATGTAGAAATCACTAAAAAAAAAAAATTGGTTGAAAAATTCAAGGGGACCACAATGTACAATCTCCACCTACGTGCAATCAGTCTCAATCCCTAGATTGGACAACATGTGCAACCCTTGCAGGCCACGGTGTCGTGGGACGTGTCTGCCTTGTGAAAAATAATTGCTTATGCCGGAGCACGGTCCTGTAGTGTTTTATATATGGGTTTTTTTATTACACATTTGTCAATAAGTTGTGGCTCCCACACAAATATGTGGTAAAAAAAAATCTATGGTAAATGCTGTAACGGTGCTTCAAGAGAACTGAATAATCACTCCGGCCTTTTTTTGCACCTCAAACTCTCCACCACTTAATAACATACTAATTCCATGTTAATTAACCAATTACGTACCAAGTTGATGTAATAAGTCAACCCTCAAATCCTTTGGCAACTGGCAAAGCAAAATGAGCACGCCATTGCAGACACAATGACCATGCTACCCTCCAAAAACCCAAATTAAATAAACTTCTTAGAAAAGTTTGGTACAAAATATTGTCTCTATGCATTACCGACAAACAAATGGCATACGTAATTCTGATATTACTAATACCCGTAACTGTAAGACCTTTGAGTATTTACTTGGAAAAAAGGAAGTGGCACCTAAGAGACCAGCAAGCAAGCAAGCACCGGTCAACAACATATATAGCACGATATTGGAAATGAAATTGGAAGTCTACTGGTAAAGCACGTTACAGAAACATTGTTGTTGTTTTAGAAGTATTTTCTCCTAAATTGGGCCATGAGTTTACAACGGAGTTGTAACGGCATTGCCTTCACTAGGGGTGTCCACGGATCGGATCCGGATGGATCGGATACGGATCCGATCCGATCCGCTCAGAGCGGATTATAGTTTTTAAGATCCGGAACCGAACCGAACATTCACGGATCTGTTACGGATCGGATCGGGGGGATTTGACAGATTAAAGAAGGATTATTGAGCGGATTGAGCGGATCGAGCGGATCCGATCCGGATCCGGAACCCCCAGATAAGAAATTCTCGATCCGGAACCGAACCGAACATTCACGGATGGATCAATGGATGGTTCGGATTGGTTCGGATTGGTCGGATTGGCGGATCGGATGATCCGCTGGACAGCCCTAGCCTTCACTATACAATGCAACCTTGACTCTGACAGATTTCAATTCCGAATATGCACGCAAATTTGGTTTAATTAACTAAGCACTAAGACTTTTACGTCTAAATTGATGATGACAGAAGAACGATTAGATCGACGGGGATGAAAGCGCAGGAAAGAAATGATGCGCCCCGTTAAATTTACAAGTCTCTTTATTTGACAACCACAAAAGCAAAATCTTTTGGGCATCCCTTTCTCTAATTAAAACTTGGCGAATTCAAGGTTGCGGTTGGTGGAATCGATTCCGTTTTCTAAAACAAAATGATGCATTACAAACCTCCAAAGTACCATGCGAGTAGGCGTAGCTCTATTTCTTCTGAACTGAGGGACCCTGGACGGCCCAGATTTGAAGAGAGTTAAAATACCCAAAACACCTTTCGACACCCCTCAAATGTAAGTCCTTCAAAACACATTTGAACGGTCGAGATGTGCTCGGCGGGGCCTACGGAGCACAGCACTCAGCAGAGCCACCGCCTCCCTTTCTACTTAATTGCAACTTATTTTCATACTTAATCAATGCAAGGCAAGACACCAATTCACGCGCATTGTTTCTGTCATTTCACACCACAATAACATGTGACTTGTGAGCATTATTTATTTATTTTTTTTTTTTGTTTGTGTTTTTCTGGGTCTTTGTCTTGACCACAGTTTGTTTAAAAGGACTTCCCACCAGCCTTCATAAAGTTAACAAACTCCAATTTCAAACCCCTCTGCTTTCTTCCTTCTTCCCCTGCTTCTCTTCTACCCTTCTTCCCTATCTCATTCTCATAACCCAGAATTCCAAAACATCGATCATGGCAATTCAACACTCTAATGTTTTCCCTCTCCTGATCATGTTGATCCTCGCCGTTTCCCACCTTTCCGACGGCCGCCAAATTCCAAGAATCTCCAGTGAAGAAGCACATCAAATTTCGGTTGAATTCGCTTTGCGGTCTTCAAATGATTTCTCTGCAGCAGCAGCAGCAGCAGGAGCATCCCCTAACGAGGCCGACCCGGTTTACGGTGCTTCCTATAGAACCGTTCCTGCGGGTCCGAACCCACTTCACAATTGATCAATTTTCTTCTTCTTCATATTTTTTTTGCAGTTATATAGTGTGAATTTTTTTTCTTTATGTTTGTTTATTTCTTTCCTCTTTCATTTACCACTGAAGGATGTATAATAGATACTAGATAGATACAGTTGGGAGTAGAATGTCAAAAATTTTGTTAGTGATTGGGAAATATATGAATTTTTGGTTCATTGAATACACAGAGAGTACAAACAAAGTTTGTCGATTGCTGGATCAACGGCTCGGATGCCGCACTACAAGATTTCCAATTTCGGTATGCATAGGGTGTGTTTGTCGCCGGAATCTTTCTGTTTTCCGGTGGGCCGTAAAATGATGCGGAGAACACGGTGGTTGAAGAGAGAAGTTTTTACTCCAATGATAAACAAACGGAGGCTGCAGTGTGGAAATAATCTACCCAGCTGGCCCACCACAGGTTCCATAAACTTGAAAAAGAACCAAAAAAAAAGGTGTTATTTGGGGCCATTGCGTGAGCATAGTCTACTCTACAATCATAAAATTACATGGGGTTTACGACTGAGTGTACGAGCTCTATATTATTATGCGGATTTGGAGGAGCTTGGGACAGCACGTGAGCGTGGCGAATAATCACCGAATAATGACTCTACAACCGGAGGCTATCATCATTTCCATGTATCTTTTCATTTGGAATGGAAGATGGCAGATTTCCAACGAGAACTCGTGGGCGAGTTCTTTTGAAAAAAAGGAGAATGATGTAGGACAAGATATAGACCCCTATTATTTATGGAAATATTATTTTAGTAATAATTTTTATTTACGATTAGTATTAGGAGATTTTATTTGTGCTGCCTATTTTGCACGTTTTTAGTTTAATTTTGGTTAGATTTTATTTTATTTCCTTTTAGCAAATAGTCTAGGTTTCCAAGTAATTCTTTGCTTCGTCACCACTCTAAGTAATTTCTTTTTAATTAGGACTCCTACTAGTATAAATAAGGATGTAGCCTATGGACATATAAAGCTTTTAATCAATTATAAATCAGAGTTATTCTCTTTCTTCTTGTGGATTCAAGAACCCTCGTGGATTCGAGACCTATCATCGTTTGAACTAGTACGCTAACTAGTTTCTCGTGAATTCCACTGCGTTATATATTCACGTAGATTCCACACAGAAGTGTGAATACGAAAAGAGTTAGGATACTAGGTGAGGGTGCTCCATGACTGCTAATGAATTATTGTCATTCTCTTGGCCTTGTGTGCAAATTAGTCAAGTAAATAATTAGAGTGGTCGACTAATTACAACCAAGTAATTTAGTAATCACTATCCTAAAACTCATTATTGGGCTATTTTAAAAATTAAACTTGTTGTCCAAGACAAACATTATAAAATAATCGTAGCCAAAATTATTGTAAGGATGTAATTTTCTTTAAGAATGACCTAAACTAGGGGACCGATAAAACGGATGGTTGAAATAATCAAAGATGGAAACAGTCGTAGACCCATCAAAATAACATGCACGGATTTAGATGGTGTTTAAATGACAAAAAGGTCAGAAGCACTAGAAGGAAGAGGAGACTTTGTGCCAAAAAAAAATAGGCATCCAAGAAAGCATCTAATCTTTTAGTACGACCAAAAAAATAAGAAATTGGAAGCTTGATTTGGCTAAATTGAAAAAATTGGTTTTTTTGGTTTTTTTTTTCGTTTTGTCCATATTCAAAAAAATTTTGCATTTGTTAGTTTTCGGTAGATTTTTTGCTGTTTCTTGGCTTGTCTCGACGAGAGAAATCTAAAAAGTATAAAATTGTTCGCCAAACTGGTTTATTTTTGTTTATTTTCGGCTTTATTAAAAAAACTATTACTTTTGACCATAATTTTATACTCTTTGGATTCGTTTCGACGAGATAAATTCAGAAACCACAAAATCTTGACGCAAAACTAACAAAAAAGAAATTGAATAAAGACAACGAAAAAACCCAAAAAACCAGTTTTTTTTAATTTAGCCCAATCAGGCCTGGGTTTCAGTCATCGACCAAGCAAGCAAACATGTAATGGACTGTAGTTAAATAAGCAAGTCAAACAAGCAAAATTAAATTAACCACTAAAGGTTGCTTATTTTATCAAGCTAAAGGGTGATGCATTATTTTGACTCTTGTGGGTGACAGGTGTACATAGGCCTATTTGTTTCCACCCTCTGAGCAGTCAACCATGGATTTGGAATGTGTCATGCAACACTTTTTTTTTTTCACGGAAGTCACGAGGTGTCTGCGTCAGCTTACGTCCACTTCGACTAATCTCTTCTCTGGTCCGGTCAAAAGCATTCCATCGAGAATAGAGGACTCACAAGATATTACTAGTATTTTTTGGCAGTCAGGCCCTAATCAATTATGTAGAGTAAACCTACCAACTGAATTAACTTTGGAGTTTCGTGTTATTTAATCAAAACCCTAATCAATTAGGTGGAGCATACCTACCAACTAACTGAACTAACGTTGTGTGTCATGCAACTATGCAAGAAGAACAAGAGCAAAATCACTTTCTTCGTAAGTTATCTTCTTAAGGTTGTGTTTGGATCTTAGATTTTCAGCAAACATTTTTCAAGAGTAAAAAAAAAGAAAAAGAAAAGAAAATTTAATTTATTTTGTTTTGTTACTAATGAATCAGAATCCATTCCTTCGCCTTTTCAACAAACAAATCTGTGATTCAAACGCAGCCTCATAAATATCCTTGAATGGACCTAGATCGTGCACGTTTCTAATCCAACCTAGTAGCATTGACTACATACAGAATAATGATAGAGACACAAATACTCAACCACACACACACTCACATGCGGTGGGACCCACCAATGAGTCCCACCGGGGTGGGTCCCACCGCATGTGAGTGTGTGTGTGGTTGTGTGTGTGTGTCACAATCATTTTCGCTACATAAATGCATGATTCTGTACATGCAGAGCAAAAAGTGAAAACTAGAGACAGCTTTTAGATCCACATTTTCGAGTCGATGTTGGAAGAAAAATGATACACGTACAGCAGAGTTTTCCAACAAAGTGCTCCAGCCAAGAACTTTTTATTTAACTTCAAAATCAAAATTAAAATAGAAAAAGAGAAGGAGAAGAAAGACTTACTTTGTGGAATCAGATCTACGGAGTACCTGCAAGCAATCTGATTTTCTAGAGAGAGAAACAATATACACTTGTCTCCCTTGTATATACCGAATATTTGTGTCTGTACATACCACTATATTTTTCACGGCTAAAATCACCGATGGAGACACGAAAAAAGAGAGGGAGGAAATCTAGAGCTTTCTTGGCGGCGGTGATGGAGGCGGCGGCGGTCGCCGGAGGTGGAGAGGGAGGCCGGAGGAGCTGGGTCGCCGGTGGTGGTGGAATGGGAGGTGGTTGCCGTCGCTTTGGTCGGAAATGGGGGAGGGGGAGAGAGCCAGATCTGAGGTGTTTTTTTTTTTTTTTTTCCAGCACGCCAAAACGACGTCGTTTTGGCTGTTGGAGCACTTTGTTGGAAAACTTTGTTGTACGTGTATCATTTTTCATGCTGGAACACATGAATTGGAAACAAACAAGTACACGGAGAGAGAGAGAGAGAGAGAGAGAGAGAGATTCCAGTATTAGAAGAACGGATCTGGGGATCCTGTAGTGCGAGCACCCGAGCCATTGGTTTCGGTAATCAACGGCTTGGATTTCATCTCAGCGATAGATGGCTAGTATCGTACAAGTATCGAGATGAAATCCGAACCGTTGATTGCACGATCAACGGCTCCAATGCCGCACTACAGGATCCCCAATTTCGCAGAACTCTCCTCTTTTTTCTTTTCCTTTATTTCTAAGAGAATTCTGACTTTAACAAACACCTCTTTTTTCTTCTCCTTTATTTCTAAGAGAATTCTGACTTTAACAAACACCGCAATAGTGCGGAGGTTCGTTACTCTCCTTTCTAAGGAAGAGGCCTTGAGATTAAGTCCTCATAGAGAATGTATTCGACCCCTGACAACAAATTACAAAAACACAAGGGAAAATTTGTTAAATTCTTACCTGCCTGCAAAAGTCTCTTAAAAGCAGGCCAGCCTTTAAAGCAAGATCGTCTTTCCAAAACATCAATTCATGCAAAACAAACGATTCTCGTATTTTTCTTTTCAAAAGTAAAACATGTACAAGGTATATGTTTCTCACCATTTGCATAATAGGTAACCTAATATATGAAGGTTTTTACACAATCCCAGAACCACAGGATGCACAGAAAAGGAAATGGGCAGAAATTCATTGGGAGATAAAGATCAGTCGGAAATTCCGAATAAGATACCACATCTGCTTTTCCAGATTCAAAGATATTTCACACACTAACCAGTAGTAAACTCTTCCTCAATATGAAAGAGCTTCAGATAAAAATTGATATACACTCAATTATCAGTGTAGGGTTTTCGATTATGCCTTCACAATAATTTCTAAATCCCCATTCAGTTCATGATCTCCGGCAACTGAAAATAAGTACCCGCCAATACGAACCACTACCACCAAAAACTCGTTACAATAACATCCGGTACATGAACTCAAGAATAAGAAGGGAGAAAATGACAAACTGCAGCAAGCATCTTCATGGGACTGTGGGCCAATCTGAAGCCCTATATCTCTTATTTCTACTCCATTATCCCCAGCAAATTCCACAAACCCTGGTGCAACTTGAGCAGAAAAACTGTTTCCCAGCCAACAGGTGCATCCATCAAGATCCAGGAACATTGAGGTTCTGGAATAGTTCCGGAAGGTGAGAATTGGTCAGCTTTGTCCTCTTGCTGATCTCATGCTTCTTCTTCCTTGTCTTGGGCTTGTTTGGAATGCCGTGAGTCTGGGCCGTGGCCCGCCTCTTTGCAGTGTTTGTGGCGGGCTTCATTCCATTCTTCTGAAGATCCTTCTCAATGTCAAGCATATCCCGCGGCAGTTCAATTCCCCGGAATAGCTGTTTCAGGTCGTCATCAACCTTGATGAGAACTCTGGGGTCATTAGGATAGGCTATGTCCTCTTGTGAGTCGAAGTTTGACAGCAGCCAGATATCACCAGCAGCTTTCAAAGCCTAGAAAGAATATACCAACTATAGTGAATAGAAATTGAAGATTACAATGGAAAGTCAATGCAAGAATGTAACTAGTGTTTGGCAAAAACAGCCAGAAGGACATTCTATTGTCCATATCACAGAACAGAGACATGACAAATCTGCACGTCAACGTTCTTACCTTCAGCTATACATGTTGTATTCAATCAATAAACAGTTCCTACTTCGACTAACATCTTACTACACTTAATCAAAGAGAGGATGAAACAAGGACAGCAATAGTAGGTACTCCATAAAGACATCCAAGACAAAATAAAGTCACGTATATTTCCACTATGTAGCACGGACACGGATACGGCAATTTTGAAAAAAGGGACACGGACACAGCAGGGGACACGGTATAGGCAAATTTTCTAGTAAGGACCTCCCGTAAATAAGAACAAATGTAATTTTTCCACTTTAAAAATTGTTTTTTATACAGTTTTTGCAAAAAACTGATTGGATCAAGCCCTTCCCGGTATTTTTTTTTTGAGATTTCCCGCGTGGACCCTTGAAAACACCTTCTGAACACATTGGACGGTTCGGATCGTCAAAAAAATGCTCGGATCACGGAGGTCCGGATAGGAAGTGCTCCCTATATATATATATATAGCAGAATGTATTACGTATCAGATTCATCCAAATCCCTTGTTAAAAGAACAAGAGAACACAAGAAAATATCGTCTTAGCATCTTCTATTTTAAAGGGTAAACTGTTATGGGGCTGTAGTACTGTACATCGTTTCATGCATATTACGAAAGTTTATGCGTAGTTTATACAGAACACCCAAATTACTAAAAACATGCATGATGGAATAAATATCCATCAGGCATCAACACATGCTGAAAACACAATATACAAAATGTGACTCTCCAACATAGATTACGTCATTTGTTTTATAAAAGGTACATGTAACATAAGCAAAAAAAATAGTACATGAGAAGCACCCCTCCAGAACTTCTCAAGGGAAGGAACACAAGACTAAATGAAAAAGTGTTTTAAGTCACAAATAAGATGAAAATGGTCTGCTATAAGGCTATGGCTGGTTAGAGCCACATCTTTCACATTGTGGTCAATCACCTCTACTCCTTGCATATAGATCAATTCTAGCTACAATTGTCCAAATGGTCCTTTGTAACGCCAGTAGAATTGATCTGGATATTGGACAGGTTACGACACGATAAGACAATTTTTAAGAACGTCCAGAAGCAAGCATAACTTTAAACACTAAGTGCCGGAAAAAAAAACTTTAAATACTAGGTAGATACTCTTTTATTTAGGCTTTTCCATAATACAGACTCTTCCCCTTTCACTGGTCAAGCTCTGAAAATAAGATACAGGGGCATGGCCGCCTTCCGCCACTCCTCTCCAGTTAGCTCAGCTTCTTCTTCCCGTCTTATACCTCATTTAATAACAAACAAATCTTTGGACTAGTAACCAACGGCAGATTTAAGGCCAGAATCTTTCGGAAAATGGATTCCATCACCAATCAGCAGATTTAGAGCCCACTCCCAATATCTTTACACACAGATCCCATCACAGTTCTTGAATAAAGAACAAAAACTTTATTTTATTTTCTATTTTTCCTTGATGGAATAAAACATGAAGTAGTTCATATATCGAGCCCTCATGGAACTTCTCAGTAATTACGGATATCCACTGTGTCCATGCAGTGTTCAGTTTTAAGGACATAAGTGCCTCCAATAAATTTACCACATGTCCAGCCAGAAAATTGTCAGAAAATGACATGCGTGCTGTGTGCAGTACATATCTGGTGTGTTTGTGTAGGACATGTGTCCATTTCCCTATTAGATGCATGAGCTCTTCTTATTGGTGAACATAGTAGCCTCCAAAAAGTGCACTGTGAGCTGCAAAATGAACTTGGATTTCTTCTACCAAACTTAAAGCAATTAACCGAAAGTCAGAGATAAACAAACCTGTAAATCCTCCATGACAGTTGGGTATGAATCCTTGAGATCAATGACAGCAATACCTTCTGGATATTTACGTACTAGGACACGTAATTGACCCTTGTCCTTCAGGTCATACTTGGACTATGAAAACAAAATAAAAGAGTAAATTATTTTCCATGCCCAAAGGCCAAAGAAGAATCTTTTCCCCTTCACAAAAGGTGACGGAGGACAATTCTAATTAGATTGACTGCCGGTTTTCTACATGAAAAGATTAGTTTTACCTTGTATGAGAAGCATTTCCCGTCGTATTTCACTTTTGGGTTATTCCTCAAACTGTCAAAGACAGCTTTATTGGCATTCATATCAACATAACATGCTTCATTTATTTGATCCGTTGTTAAGGCTCGCCTTGTCTGCACAACAAGAAACATAAATAATCAAGGAATGTCAAATACTTGCAAGCGACCAAAAAAATGTGGGGACAAATTAAACAAAAACTGAGTTCCCAAACACCCTTGTCTGTCACATGGGCATCCCATAGAGGTGTTTGTCAAGCAAACCAAGGCTCTTACAATAATCTTACTTCCAAAGAAGAAGATACAAAGGTTACTTTCCATAGAGCCATAATTCTCTCACCCTATTCAACTAATAAGAAGCATAGCCTGCTCTTTTCTAGATAACTCAACCAGTCAAGGGCTTGATCGACTTGATCCATTCAGGTTTTATCCTGTCAAATACATACATACATACATAATACACACACACACACACACAATCATGATCTCCTAAGGACTCCCTCATGGATTTACTCTGTGAGGACCACCCCTTTTTTTTATTTTCTGGACCAAATCTTGACGACCCCTTTCTTGATTCATTCACGTTTTAAACACATTGAGCGGTTCGGATCGTTGAGAGAGAGAGAGAGAGAGAGAGAGAGAGAGAGAGATTAATCCCCTTCCTATCCACACCCCTAAAATGTGGGATTCGTCCGCACCTTCACTTTGCCGATCAAATTTTCATGATCCGAACCGTCGAATGTGTTTCAAAGGTGTTTTTAAAGATCCACGCAAGGGATCACCCCAAAAAAAAAAGACCCAGAAGGGCTTGGCCCAAGTAGTTTTTATAAAAACTCTATATGTACGGTTTTTATGAAAAACTACTTGAATCAAGCCCTTCTCGGTATTTGTTTTTTGCAAGGTTTTAAAAGACGCTAGTCGGTCCCATGTCGGTCAGCTGCGGACTAACGACTTTTGGCCGACTAATCGCCGATTTTTGCCCTACTAGTCAGATATTGATCAAGTCGGGGGACATCCGACTAGCGACTTTAAGCCGATTAGTCAGCCGACTTGACCGACTTTTAGAACATTGGTTTTTTGCTGATTTCTCATAGGGACTTAAAAACACCTTTTAAACATTGGATGGTTTGGATCATGAAAATTTGATCGGGAAAGTGCAGGTGAGGATGGAGTCCGCATTTTAAGGGTGTGGATAGGAAGTTTGGAGTGTGTGTGTATGGTATGCCTAGAAATCAATTCAAATCATTTCTCCTGAGGGAAATCATATACTTCAAGGAAAAGGAAAGGAATAAGATGGGGGTACAGGTGAATATGTACCTCTAGCAGCAGGTCTATAACACGCTTGATTTGAGCTCCTACAGGGCCCTTGCGTATGCTATTAATGTGTTGAAGTCTCTCTGTATCATTTGAGAATTTGACTGCTGGAGCTGGAGTTTTTGTAGCGGTCAAAGGAGAAGAGCTTGAAGGTGCGGCCTTATGACTTGTTGGCCTAGAAGACACTGTTTTGGCTGCAATGTTTGTCAGGGTTGTCTGGCACTTCTCTTGCTGCTTCTTAAATTTACTCAAACTTTCCTTTAATGACCCCGCCATCTGCACAAAATGTCATGTGATTAACATCAAAGATCCCCAAAAAATTCATAAGATGGCAACCAAAAACAAAATTGTTTACGATGCCCAGAAGATAAAAATTTTGGCGTTGGTAGAACTGTTCCCATCGTAACTATAAAAACCAGAAACAACCATGTCTTCATATACACCGACAAGGAATGTGCATCAATTGCATGGTTAACATGTGGAAGAAAATGGAAATGGCATAAGTATATTTAGCAACGTCATATGTAAACCCCATAAAACCATATTCTACAGAACCATTGATAATACTTGTACAGTTCCTGGGATGTTATGCTACGCTTAACTCTTTATTTTGGTTTTGATCCGGGAACATCAGACGTTCTAACTTATGCTCTCAAAAGATAGATACAAGATAAGAACATCTAAAAACAGCTCGCGGAAGACACCAACAAAGAGGGATGGGCAACCTAACATTATAATCATGACCCATTCCGGTAATTGCTTTTCCTCATGCATGCATGTTCGCAAGTGCGTTCGGAGTGAATATTATGGCAGTTATTCTTATCCAGTAAGCACAATTTTGAATCCTATACGGAATCCTAATATTATCTCATAATAATTACCGAACCCTGATATCTCTCATAAGATTAATCAATCTAATTGAAAGTTGCATTCGGACAGGGATGCACATGAACAGTACATTTTTTAACCTTCTTTTTGTCAATAAACAGTTGACCTTTTCTGGTTTTCCTATGGTTTGATCTGTATGCTTTGCTTTTCCCATGAACCTCATTTATCCAAAAGAACTGCCGCTGAAACCAATTGAATTCGTCTTGCGCGTCAAAAGGTTTGTGCTTGAACAATTGGAGACCTAGATATTCTCGAACTAAGAAAAATATAAGTGATAGATTACATGGTCCATCCATGGCCTCCCTAATAAATGGCCGCCTTGAAAAATATAGGTAATCCCAAAACTAACCAACGTTGTAGTTAATGGAATAGATCGACTCAATTCGACTTCCATCATCGTGTTATGAGAGGAGCAATAAAACCAATAATATATCACGTAGTAATGAAAAAACAACCTTTCCCAGTGGATTGGTGTTTCTTGGGTTTTTTCCCTAAATAAAATAAATCATACCTTCGGGACTGCTCTAAATAGTACCAAGAAAACCCAAAGAACTACTACTCTCCATACACAGATCAAAATTGCTTTCACTCCTCTAGCACATCAGGTAGATACCATTGATAAACAACACATGCTTATCGTGATACTTGATCATACTTGATCATTTTTGTATTGATCATTTGTCATTAAGTGAAACCATTAAATCTCTCTAATTGAAAGATTAGAGAGATGCATATACACATCAGAGAGAGAGAGAGAATGGATCCACCAAAGAGATACACAGACCATATCCCTAATTTCAGACGTTGGACAGACAACGTGCAATCAAACAGAAAATCCCCAATTTCACATGTTGGAACCCTAATTTGTTGAGGTATCACAAACCCTAACCCTAATTTTTCTGGTTCATAGGTCAGAGGGAGAGAGAGACGCGTTCAAGAGAGAGACACCTTTGCGGTCGAGTCGGGCGTCGGGTTTGATTCGGGGTGCTTTTTACGGGCTGTGGTGGTCGCCGGTAGTGGAGCGAAGCCCTAGACGCCCCTCTCCGTGGTGGGTCTGGTTCGATCGTCTTCTTCTCCTCTCTGCGTCGTCTTCTTCTTCTTCTTCTCCTCTCTCTCTCTGGGTCTGGTTCGACAGTCTTCGAACTTTGGTCTTCTCTTTTTTCCTTTTTATATATAGTGGCAGTGCTACCGCCCACGTAGAACGGTGTAGTTTGGGATGCGTCTGAACTTTGTGACCTTGTTCTTAAACGGATTTTATCTCATAAATCTAGTTTTGATAAAATTTAAGATTCTTAACGAATTTTAGCAAATATAGGCCTTGTTCACTTCCCTTCCGTACCCATTTTCAAAAAAAAAAATCCAAAAGATTCTTTCTTTTCAAAAAAATTCTCTCTCCACTCATTACATTATCATTTCATTTTTCTCTCTATCTCTCTCCAATGATTACTTCATTATTCTCATTCCCAGAAACCTAACCGAAAAAAATCTCAAAAATTCTTCTCAAATTTTTCTTTTCAAAACTCATCCAAACACAGCACTAGATTTTATGAACACTAGATTTTATCTCACAAAATCATTTACAATACACATTTATCAACCCTAGATTTAATCTATTGAGAAAACAATATCATTTTATTACACCTCTAAACAAAACTACATTTTATCAAAACTAAATTTTATCTCATAAAATTCATTCAAGAACAAGGTCTGAATGGATTTTTGCCCGATATATACCGTTTTCTGAAACAATTTTGCAAAATATACCATTTCTAAAACAATTTTTAAAAATATATCATGCCGCATGTGGCAAATGTGGCATCCTACTTGGCACACGAAGTCCATCTCCCACGTGGCAGATCTGTCCACCTAAGCATATGCCACATATCGAAAGTGCGGCGTTAGGGTTTCCAATTAGCCATGGCGACCTCAAACGACGTAGGCGGCGGCATCGATTCATTGCACCTTCTGAAATCGGCGGAGCCACCTCTGTACCTGACGTCTTCGGAAAATCCGTCACGAGCCGCTCGCGCGGCGTCGGAGTATTTATACTCGTCTCTTAAACCCTACACTTCCAAAGCACCTTTTGAACGGCTCTTAGTGGACGGGTTCGACGCCGAGCATATATGGCAGCAATTAGACCTCCAATCTCAGCCGCTCATATCGAGCCTCTGGCGCAAGCTGAAGCGGTTCAAGAACAATTAATCCGAAAGGAATATCGAAGCTTTTTGGCATAAGTGAGAGGAAAGAGGGGGAAGAGAGAGACAAGATGAAGAGGAGTTAGATATGGAAGGTGAGGATTTTGATAAGCTGGTTAAGGAAGATTTTGATGATGATGAGGAAGAGGAGGAAAATGAAGAGAGAGAGGAGGAGAGAGAAGATGATGGTGAGGAAAATGGAGTTGAAGATAAGTTTTTTAAGATTAAGGAATTGGAGGAGTACTTGGAAGAAGACGAGGCGAGAGAGTTTGGGACGAAGGTTGAATACCGCAGTTTGGAAATGTGGCATATGCTTAGGTGGACACATCTACCACGTGGAAGACGGGCTGCGTGTGCCAGGTAGGATGCTGCATTTGCCAAATGTGGCATGGTATATTTTTAAAAATTGTTTCAAAAATGGTATATTTTGCAAAATTGTTTCATTTTTTGGTATCGGCCAAATATCCAACTCTGAAGGGTGTGAAGGCTGCAAACAATTCGAGCCTTTTTACTGTATTCAAGTTTGTTTAGTAACGTGTTTGTTTTCTGTTTTTTGTTTATAAAAAACTAAAACTAGAATCATGTTTATTGTTTATAAAAACAAAAACTACTAGAAAAACATATTTGGTAATAAAATTTTTGTAAACAATAAAAAATAAAACAAAACAAAAAACAAAGCAAATCACCATTATTGTGTTTTGAAAATTTTTAGAAAATTTGAAAGCGTTTTTAATAAACACAAAACATAAATAAATTACCAAAGACACTTTTGTTTTTAGTTTTGAAAAAAATTCAAAACAAAATCAAGAAACAGGAAACAAAAACTTACCAAACGCACCCTAAGTTTTACCAAGTTTGAGCTCGAGCTCAGTGAAAACTTAATGAGCTAAGCTCGCGCCGAACTTGCCTAGGCTTGACTTGAGCTCGAGCTTCTTCACGAGTCTTAACAAGCCAACGATATAGATATATACATACATACATACATACATACATATATATCCTCACATAGGCTTAATACAACAAAGAAAGTTTTACTTGTGCATGTATATATGTTCATATCCATACACTTTACAGGAAAATATTCTTAATTCCAAAATAATTGTGAAATTTAATAAGTTTCTTTGTTGTCTTAAGCCTACACATATTTTTTTGTTGATTCGTTAACACTTGTGAACAAGTTCGAGCTTGAGCCAAGGCTCAATAAAAATTTAACAAATCGAGTTTGAATGAGCTCTTTTTAAGCCCAACCAAGTCGAGCTCACGAACGGCTTAGTTTATTTGCAGCCCCTAGTATTTTTGTTCCTCATGTATCATCCCAATAGTATACTCAATAATTAATCTTTCGGATTTAAAAATATATATATTTCGGAAAAGAGACTACTCTTTTCTTTATTAACAAAGCTTAACCGTTGAGAACACTTTTAGACAGTTGAGATGTTTCACCAGGGTCTTCGGATTTTTCTAGTTAATACTACCTTCCTCGCGAAATGGATGTCCATTTTCATTTTTGTATTAAAACTAAGTGAGATGTATCAAACAAGATCCATATTGTATATAAAAAAAAATATTACCCCCTCCGTCCGAAAATGATACTCCGTCTATCCCATTATGATAGTCAAGTTCAGTCTAAAATGCAATTTTTAAATTGTTAATATCTTTCAATTTATTTTGTAAGGGAAATGTACATCTTTTTTGGACGGAGGGAATAATTACTTATTCTACTAAAATCGTAATTACAACAATTTTTTTCCCTTTCTATTTAGGAAGGGAGTATTCAATTATTTGTAACTAAATTTAAAATAATGCTAGGGACACACCACTCAACTACACCACCAACCACACAAGCCTACGTGGTACAACATGATTGGTGGTTGCAAAATAGTTTCAAAGTGTATGTTCTCTCATTACCAATCATGTAGTGCCACGTAAGCTGATATGGCCGGTGATGTGGTGTGTCCTACCATTATAGCTAAATTTATCCAATGAAATTGGATCATATACGGCCCATCAATTGGGTCTAGACCGTCTTGTTCTCCAATTTTGTGAATTCTTCCGGATTTACTTTAATAAGTTGAATAGTTCACTTTTTTTTATACCTAGTTTGGGAATGTTAGGAATAACCTAAAAATATATTCCTTGAGTATCGATTGTTATGATTCGAAACATATTTATCTTGCAAGAATATTTATCTTGAAAGAATACATAACACTGGATCAAAATTCATATTGGAAATATAAATGTGATCTAAAACTATATCAAACTATCACTAATTAACATCAGAGAGTCAAAGCGGATCTACAAAGATTAAAGAGTGAATAAATAAGGCATACAAGATGACAAGTAATAGATAAGAGATAATCCAACCCTCAGTCTCGACATTCTTATCATAACTGGAAAAATACAACTATTTGAAACTATTCTAAAATTTTTGACGGTTATTAAGCGACAAAATATTAATAAGGGACAAAATTAAAAGTCTTAGATAATCTAAGATAGTCATTCCAATTTTATCGGATCTCCCGGAGGGACAATCTAAGAGCAGCTCTAGCCCTTACCTTTTTTTAAACTAAATTTGAAATATGAGTAAATTCTCCCAAAATCTAATTAAATCTCACTCCATTCTTTGAACCAAAACGATACTAAATCAAACTTTACTCAATATTTTCTTCAAATTTGGGGAGACCTATTTATTGAACCAAAATAGTAACGGCTAGTTTTGGGTGGTTGATGGTGGTGCTAGACGATGGTGGTGCTTAGTCGACGACAGTGGTGCAGGGTCAAATCTACATTTCTCACGGTGGAACCTTAGGTTTCTGGTAATGCTGGTGGTGGCGGTGGCTGTGGAGATCGATTCTGGTGGTGTTGTCTCTGTTGTAGTTCCCAACTAGGATTTTGGTGGTAGACGATGGTGATTATAAGCGGTGGTATTGGTCTATGGTGGTGGAGAGAAAAGAGAATGTGAGATAAATTCTTTTTGATTTTTAGGCTAAATTTGAATAAAAAGATGTTGATGACTGGAGTAAGTTTCCTCAAATCAAACTTTTTACTTAAATTTGAGTAAAAGCTTGGTGCAGGACTGAAGATGCTCTAAGATAGTAAAGTGTATGGGTTTTATAGTTTTTCAAATGGGTTTTATAGTTAAGATGATAGTAATTAAAAAATGTGTAATAATACAAGGGGCAAGATGTAATTAAGTAAAAAAATGAACAAAAATCCCCAAAATCCAACAATCAACCTCAAATCCCCAACGAGGATCGAGGTGAACTTTACACACTCGTGTCAGAGAGTGGAAAAAGATACCCTACATACTAATCTCGATCACACAGAGTTTGATCGTCACCGGAACTATCTCACCTGACCGTCAATCGACTGACGGAATCGTCAGCTTCTATCGAAATGGTCGCCGCAAAGCCGCCGGACTGGATCCCCTCCGGCTGGATCGAGCAGGTCAAAAACACCAACGGCAGAAAAGTGAAGGTATTTCCACTTCTTGTGCTCGTTTCACTGGTATTTCGGGGGGTGTGTGCGTGTGTTTTGTTTTTTTTTTTTTCAGTTTCGGGTATTAAGTCTGAAAGTGCATGAATTTGTGCCTCTGCTTTGGAATATTTCTATGAACTCGTACAAATTATGTATAAACTTCTTGATTTGGTTAGTTATGGAAGCGATTTTTTTTTGTTACACACAATCTGCATGTATTATAATTGTTAGTTGTGTTCACATATGCGTTTACATGATTCTTCGCGAATATATAATCTCAGGGTTCGAACGGCTTCAAATAATTCACTTAAAGTTTTTTGTTTTTTGATGTATAACTTGATTTTTATTTAATGTTGTCTGCGCTGAATCATTCTCACAAAGAAAAAGTAAATGAGAATCTGCTGAAATTTGTGAGTGAGTTGATAATATAGCTCATTGCTCAACAAGACAAGAGAAAACAGACCCACTAAATTTTCGACCGAAGTAAATATATTTTCTTCTATAGAGGTTCGTAAACATTTTTTTGGGTACATTTATGTTACCGCTAAACTAAATCCTGGAGCTGTTAATGTTCTAACCAACTCTGGGGGAAGTTAGGGTTCACATGCTGCTGTTGGTTTTGTTTTTAGTTTTCTGTTTTTTCCATGATGAGGAATCCCTTGGGTGAAAATCCGGGTCTATGGCGCTGTTCATATACGGAGAGTCGGAGACTGGCAAAGCCAAGACCCACTCGATTTGAGTAGCGAAGCATGTCGCATTCCCTTCTTTAGGTGTGAGTCGTGTGACTGATCTACTTGTTAGCTAACCCCAAAATCCTGCAACTTTCGGATTTCAATATTTTGTGACTGATGCTTCTGAAGCTTTTTCTTTTTCTTTTTTTCCAGATTTTTTTGAGATGGTGAGGGAATTATGGTGACCAGACCACTGACCAGACAAAGTAACTATTACGTGACCATGATTAACGAAGCAGTGTTTGATTGCAAATAAAAGAGAAAGTATTCCTAAATTGAAACTTGCAATTATTAATTCACAATTTAGAAGGAATGTATGTCGATTTGCTATATGTTGTAACCCTCGAATTGTCTCTTGTCTCGTAGTACTACTTCAACATTGAAACTGGGCAGAAATTTTATACCAAGAAAGACCTCCTTCAGTATGTTGAAAGGGTAAATCTTTCCCTTGATGAACCTCAACAAACAAGTAAGGTTAATGAGACGAGTTCAGAGCCAATGCCGGAGCAAAACAAGAGGGTTTCCGGCAGGAAAAACAAGAGGAGTTCAGAACCAGTGCCAGTGAAAAACGAGAAAAATGCGAAGCCAGTGAGTTCAGAACCAATACCAGAGAAAAACGAGAAGCCAGAACCAATGCCGGAGCATATCGAGAGGAGTTCAGAACCAGTGCCAGTGAGTTTAAAGTTGTACATTATCTATTGTTTTAGCTCTCGTCATGTTTCTACATTTTTGTCACTGGTTATGCACATACTGTTGTCAGCCAGCGATGGAAACAGATGAAACTCCTGAATGGTTACCTCAAGGATGGATCATGGAGGTGAAAGTTAAGAGCAATAGTTTCCGAAAATACAAGGTACGAAAAGAAACAATCTTCTGGTCTTTGTGCATAATTACCTTCATATCTTTTGTAGCTTTCCATTTTGCTTTGTCTTTTAATACGGTACAGATTTTGCCCTCGTTCTATTAATCTACTTATCCTTGGGTTGCTAATTGCTTTTGGTCTGGGTGATTCCAAATCTGCAACCAATAATGATGCGGTTGCATGTAGAACATATAGAAGGTTACTTTTATGTTAACCGGCGAATTTGAATGATCATATCATGTTACCAGCACATAGTTTGAAGCGTGAAATGTGCAGGATTTTTTGGTAAATAACTGCAGATGTGTAGTTGTGTAAGTTGCAACGTTGCATTTTTTTTTTCCTTTTACATATTTGAACCCGAAAGATCTTTGGAAAGGGCCAGAGTTTGGTATGGACGGAAGATATAAAATGACAAAACGACAATTCGTTTACCCAAAAACTTCACAAATATCAATAGCATCGTATAAATCCTCCAAAACATCTGCAAAAGTATGCAATGAATAGGTAAATTCCTCCCTGTGCCCTTCCAAGTGTTCCTAATAACTACCCTCACTCAACCTTTATGCCAACAAGGAATAAGGTCATTAACTACCTTGGCCTCACCCATGCTACACTTGGACATCAAATAACCAGCGTTTTAAAAGGTGCGTACCTCGTGTGCTTAAGTGCTGAGGTGAGGCGAGGCGCAATGATTGCGCTTTGATTAGTCGTAGTGAAGCGTAGAACATAAAGGCGCAGCTTAGGCGCAAGGCGCAAAAGCGAGGGCTTTTTTGTATTTTTTGTTCTTTTTCAATCAAAGGCATCCTAACCCTTCATTTGAGGGTTAAAACATGTGCCAAAGCACCAGATAAAATCCTTTAAAATAAAAGGGGTGATGGATAGCCCTAGAATCAAAAAATGAAGTAGAAGCAGCGGCCGAATCTGGAAGTCTGAAGAGCAACAGAGATCGATCTTCATCTTCTTCTCTGCTAGGTAACTTCTTCTTCTCTTCTCACTGCACTGTTTTTTTTGTCTCTCTTCTTCTTCTTGGTGTTGAGGATGGGAAGAATGGGAATAGGGATAATCGGATGAGGAAGAAGAAGAATATGTGGGAGGATATAAATCAAATGATGGCGATGACGATGAGGATGACGAAGTTATTGGCGTTGAGGATGATGATTAATGCCTATGCATGACACCCATGACTCTAGATTTGATTGCGTAAATCATTTTGTTACATCTCTAAAGCTAAACCGTTGTTGAAATGTTATGCTTTATGACATTTGAAAGTTTTATAAGTGTTTGCTTGTGTTGAAAGTTCTGCCTATATTAGAATTCTACTTGTTGTAAAAATTGCGCCTCGCTTTCAAGAGGTGCGCGCCTCGCCTTGCAACTTGCACTTAAGCGCTAGAGGACCATGGCACCTCGGTGACCCTATCACCTTTTAAAATACTGGGAATAACAAAGCTCAGATGATTCAGTAACCCCTCACCCTCACACTAACATTGGCAACACTGGTACATTGCAATGTTTGCCCTTCTCTTTGGTTAACAATGTTAAACTAATAGTCTCAGGATCCACCATCTTGGAAAGCCTCGGATGGGGCCTTGTTACACCCGACACCATTTTAAGGACCCATTAAGCCTCCAAGTCAAGGAAGGCACTGTAGTCCCCGAAGACCCCAGTGCTAGCCCTTAGAACATCTTCAATGCATCTCTATATCTCTACTTAAGATACCGAATGTGACATAATGAGTGGAGATTTTGTAATTTATCTCATCTTTTCCTCAACTTTTTGTACTTTATGAGAGAATCTCGAAGGGACCCATCGTCCTTTTAGAGATTTGGTCTCCAAATTTACCTTTGGGTCTCCAAATATAGAGACCCACGCCTCCATTTTGGTATCCAAATCTCTAAAAGTAATGATGGGTCCCATCAAAAAGTTGAAGAAAAGATGGGATCAGTTATAAAATTTCCCCTCAATATGTCACATCCAATCTCTGAAATAGAGACATAGAGATGCATTGAAGATGCTCTTACCCAACCAAAGTATTCTTTGTCAGCAGGTGTTTAGAACACCTCATGGCAAACCAAGTAACTTTAAAACTGAATCCACCTCCTAACCTTGAAATGGTTTCCTAAACAGTGGAGGCCATATAACCTTTTCCAACAACCAATAGTGCTTATCATTTATCAAAGCCGTTCTGTTTGCTAGATTACAAAAAGATCTGAAAACTTCCCTCAAATGCACACGTCCCCGACAGAAATCTGGGTAAAGCTCATCAGATTTCCATTACCAGACTTGAAAGAGGTGAATTAGTTAAAGTCGTTCTACGCCTTAATGGTCCCATTTCATTACTTCGGGGAAATTTGCGAGATATCATATGATTATCTTGAGCTCATCATTTCACAGGAACAGTGGAGAGAGTTTTGTTGGATGAGAATGGGGCAGAGTTGGTGGATTTATTTTTTGGACTGCTTCTTCACTTGGTATCTGTGCAAATGCAGTTAGGGGGAAGTGTCTGCATTTTATTTGCAGAACTTGAAGTTCTATCTTACAATAGCTCCATGGATGTTTGTGGTTGATTTTTTTTGCCTTTCAAAACTTTTTTGTTCTTTGGTTAAGAATTTTGTCAAGTATTTATTTTTGTATAATCTATTAACATAGTTAAAAAGAAATAGAAGTGCAAAAGTGGGTCTTTAAAGTTGTTGATACTCTATTGTTTTAGGAGCTGCTTAGCGTAATGATTACCATGCTGAAGGTTAGTGTTTGGATTGAATTTTGGTTAACCCATCTTCTTACTTGCATCTTACATTGTTTGTTTTGGATAAATACATACATCTTACATTGTTGCTAATATTTTTTATCCAATAGTTTGTGTGTCTACGCATTCTTATATTCTGTGAAAACCCTAAGGGCCTGTTTGTTGGAATGGATAGGAGTGTTTGTGAAGCGAGTCCCGCATCGCCTGGGTACCAAAGTAATATGAAATATATAAGCATGAGGGCACCCTCACTACATGAGCTAGCTTTTGGGGTTGAGTTGTACCCAAGACCGTGTAAGATGGGTAGGGTGCGTGTCTTTGGCCTATCCACGACAGGTGTTGCCGAGTGAGCATGCTGCGCGTGAGGGTGGGTGTGAAGCAAAGTCCCACATCGCCTGGGTACCAAAGTAATATGAAGTATATAAGCGTGAGGGGACCCTTACTTCATGAGCTAGCTTTTGGGGTTGATCTCTACCCAAGACCATGTAACAGTGTTGAATTCGACTATTATCCAATGGGACCACATGTCCAATGGTACCACATGTCCGGTGTTTGATTAAAATTCTTACTAGCCAGATTAAATGTACATTGAATTTGTAATCTCACAAAGTGTGGTATATATAATACCTCGGCCTCTGGGGTATTATTTGTCCCATTGGACAAAATACCCTGCGGAACTATATATCCCTCCACTATTAGTCTTCGGCAAACATTGGTTTTGGGAGCTGCTTAGAACAATGGTCAGTATTTTTTTTTTTGATAGGTAAGCACACAATGATCAGCATGTTGAATGTGGTGGTTTGTTTTTTTATTTGTTTGAACTTACTTTGTTAATTTTTATCACAAAGTTTGAATGTCGACACCTTAAGTGATAAATAGCTACTTGTTTTCAGTGTGCTTTTTATGGAAGTCTTTATGTTGAATGTTTTTTTTCCTTACCTAATCAACAGCTTGCTAGTTTCATTGAATTTACATAACTTCCAGATTTTGAAAGATCCTTAGTAAACTTTGTTAGAGCTTGTCCAACATTGGTTAATTATAACCTCCAAACCAAGTATATGAGCCTGAACGGCCGCGCAAGTCGTTGCTAATTGGTTTTAATTTGAATACTTTTAACAAACTTCATTTTGCATCTATCACCAAGTTAAAACCTCAATGGCGTTTGATTGAAGACTATCTTAGTTATCCAGTAGTTTTGTGAATACTATTTCTATTTATGTTCTTGTGCTTTCTCGTTAATTGCAGTGCTTTGTTGAACAACTGACTGGACGGAAATTCTATTCAAAGCCACAGGTGTTTGAATACCTCAAAACTGCAAAGCAGGTAACTCTACCTCTGCATCCCAACAGAAGAAAATGGGGAATGGCTCTGTTAGCAATGTGTGTTCCCAATATCATGTAGTTTACTTTTTTTGACCTTGTGCATATGTGAAATTTTAGCACGGTATTTGTATTTCATATAGAATGTTCAATTAACAGCAAGCTCATATTCAATTGACGAATCCAATCTTGATTCTTATTGAATTGTTTACTGGATTAAACATTCACATTTGAATGGTTAGAGCTGTCAAATCTGCAACATTTCATTGACTTCACCAAAAGCTTCCTCTATATGTGTCTTCAGTGGGGGGAAAAAGAAGTGTCCCTAGGTGTTGCTTTCTCATAGTCTTCCGTAATGTGATGATATATACAAGAAACTTACCATTGAAGAAGCTAAAGGACTGGTGCTTTACAATATTATAGAAATCCATAATTGCCATATATGAGGGACTATTTAGCACCGACCCAACACGAGACCCGATGCCCAAATTGGAAAAAAATAGAGGACACGACAAGTATGTATATTTTCTCTATATTTGTATTTTTAAAAAATTGATTAAAATAAAGTTAAGGTTGTAATTGTGGGAGAGACTGTATATGCCTTCATTCACACGTCAATTCATAAAAGGTTCCTACAGAATTACAGAAAGCATTTCCTACTCACATGAGTCCGCAGAAAAAGAAGACTGGGTGTCCGTTAATATGTCTTGAAGTTGTCCTAGCGTGTCACTAGAGTATTCTTCGTGTTCCTGAAATGTCCAAACAAAAGACATTCAGAAAAAATACGGCATAATTTTAGTTTGAGAGTCGGACACGTCTGGAGAAGAGAATGTCATTGTCCGAAACGTGCCTGACATCTACACGTTACCTCGGCGAGGTTTCCGTGCTTGATAGATGCTGGGCATATCACATAACTACATAAACAATACTCCTTGTAAATGTGCTTTATTTTCAGGCTGACATGGAAGAAAAAGCTGGAGGTGACATGGGAGAATTAGCTGGAGGTGAAACCTCTCCGAAGCTAGAGGGGTCTGACAATGTCAAAACTTTGAAGCCGAAAAGGCGCGCATCCAAACCAAAGGCGAAAGGCTTGGCCAAAAAGGTGGTTCTATAATGTACTCTGGATAATTTTTGTTGATTGCGTGGTATTAAATTTTCTGAACTAGAGGTCGAACTCTTATTCTTTGAGCAATATCTAGGTTGTGATTGAGAGGCTGACTGCTGATGGGCTACCTCCAGGGTGGATAAAAGAAATCAAAATTCAAACCAAAGCGAATGGGACCAGAAGGGACCCGGTATGAATCTTAACCGCCATATATATTTTTATATATTTATTTATTTAGATCCCTCCATCCCTCCCTCCTTCCTCCATAGATGCACATGTGATGGTAAAGATATTTTATGGCAAAGATATTTTGTCTTCAGAAATCTTGTTTCGGAGTTACTGTCAATTTCTTTGGGTTTTTTAGTTCTGTAGTTTTCGTCATTCATGTTTGAAACAACACATGAATCTTGATGATGATCTTATTACTTCAGTATTACACGGATCCTGTGAGTGGATATGTCTTCCGCTCCCAGAAAGATGCTTTGCGCTATCTGGAAACTGGAGAAATGAGTGTTTGTGCTATCAAACCAAAGAAGAGGGCTGAACTGAGCTTTTTAAATGAAGAGGCGACGTCTGTTAGTGTAAGTCTTGCTCGGTGTCCAAGTTAATAGTTTGTTTTTTTAAGCAATTATGGAGGGCCGCTGTGCAATTTTAGTAATCATTCTTGTTCTACTAGTCTTCTGAAGTTATTCGTCCCCACATTTTGTAGGAACCCCAGGAGCAGTGATGCAATGTTTGAAGACTATCAGTGCTTTGAGTTTCTACTGTGCTGCTGTGGCTGTTTTGAATGTGTATTTGTATGGGATGGTGCTGTGGCTGTTTTAGCATGACTGGTCTTTGTGGCAAACTGGGTTGTGGTCCTTGTGGACTATCAGTGCTTGTGTGTAGTTATGTTTATGTTAGTTGGTGACATATGTTTTAGCTGCTGTATTATATATAGTGCCAAACAGGACTTCCATTGTTCCTTGTCTATTTTCAATCAGATGGTGAGGGTATTGGTTATTTTGTAGGTTTAACTGAATGTTTTCAAACTTGGGGGAGTTGAAATTGAAATCTGCATCGACATAGGAGTAGGCTGTTTGAGTGTTTGTCAAAAATCCGTTAATAAAATCCCGCCCTCAATTTGCCTTCATTTTGATCTGGAAAAGGTAGGTTAATGTTCATGAGTTAAAATTATTTCCACCGTCGGTAGGAACAAAAATTTCTTTCAAATCGATTGCATTTCGCCACATGTCTATGTTCTACTGTTTGGGATCATTGTTTGAACACATGGCCCAATGCAATCTATTTAGAGGAAATTTTGTTTCTACTGGCAGTGAATATAACTTTTTCATTTGCTAAAATGGGAATTCCATAAAATCAAGTGGGTGATTTTAGCAAATGAGGAAATCGGGCCCTAAAATCAACCAATTTTCATTTGCTAAAATCACCAACTTAATGAGTTCCCCATTTTAGCAAATGAAAAACTAGGTATACTAGGGATGGACGGCAGCCTATCGGAGTAGGCTAATCTTTTGCTTGCTCTATGGATTGTATTAGCTGCCTTGACTTATGTGAGAGAGGGTGTGATGGGGAGTGGTTGAGAGGGTGTGTACTTATCATTGTTCAACACTATTTGGGTAGAGTGGTTAATAATTAAGGATGTTGGGTTACTTACGGAAACATTTTATTTAAGATTATGACTCAATATATTAATAATTAATAAGTTAATAGTTTGAGCGGAAGCCGATAGATAGCAATTGAAGTGAATTGGCACAAAATTTGCCTGTTAAACATATTCGAGTCTACTTTGAAGATCAAAAAGTACTTTATATCGCTTGTCGTTAATATTAACATTGTCGGGCGATTGTGTATCGATAAATATATTACAATTCATTTGGCTTTAAGAGACAAAGTTGACAAATTTGGTCGAACGACTCGAACCACATTTTATCTCATGATTTTTGTTTGATTTTAGCAACACAACTGTTAAAATTATGATTTATTTGAACAACTGGGTTTCTAAAATTAAACGGGAACTTAGCCATGCAATCATGCATTTATCCATCCCCGTTAGCGTAATTGTTCGTACAATGTTGTCAATTGAACTATACAAACAGGAGTATTTCAATCATGACGTCAAGTCCAAAATTACCCACAAATCTGGGTCTGTGTACCCGTGCAAAATCCTCGCCGGTCGTTCAGCGATCCAATGACCCAGATTGAATCTGAGGCTTGCAACATCCGAACCCCACAAATCTATTCCATTCCAATTGTGGTGCTCCCATCCCAAAGCAGAGAGAGAGAGCACAACAAGAGAATCTCTGTCTACCCCTTTCTTCTTCAACCTTTTCATCTGATGCGTTGTTGTCTTGTTGAGCACAACAAGGTTACCAAGCTCCGACGTGTTTCCCAACTCGCAAAACACGTGTTCTACTACCCCACCTTTCTTCCATGTATAAACCCCCCAAATCCAAGAACCCATTTCACTCTTACAGCTCTATACCGCTAGCAGAGCAAGAAAACGGTTTGAGATAGAGTTTATCGACGGATTATCACATTTCCCGGCGAGTGACTGCCGGAGTCGCCAGATTGTAGTGAAATGGTGGCTGGAAAGTCGCCGGGTTGGCTCCCTGAAGGCTGGAAAGAGCAGGTCAAAGTTACCAACGGCCGAAAAGTTAAGGTACTCCATTCAATTTCTTGGGTTCATTTTGCTGGTGTTTTAGGGTTTTTGGCTTTGGCTAAGGCTTTTGAATCTGAAAGTGCATGAATTGGTGCTAGGGCATAAATGTGTTCAAAGTTTTGATTTTTTTTCAGTAAATACTTCATTGATTAAAGACAAAACAAAGAGGACAAATAGCCTACAAATTAGCAAGCACCACATCACTAGGTAAGTTCCATGCACCACAAATAGCCTTACTCTTTTGAGATTGCTTAAAGGAGCTAAGTGTTGCAAAGATAAGCTTGATTGATTGAAAAGTGGGGCATGCATGTGGGTGGTGAGGAAACAAGAAGGGGTTGAAAGCAAAGAGGGAGTTGGGAGATAATTGAGTGGATGGTGATTAGTTGTGGGTTTATTGACTGGTCTATTGCCTTGTCTATATTCCAATTTGTTACAGATCTGAGAGAGAGAAACGGGGTTTCCCCCCGTTGTTTGCGTATTTGTGTGTGATGTGTGAGAGCGTGAGGTTTGAGTGATTTTTATTGTTGTGATTATAAATGAAGATTGTGTGAACATATGTGAAGTTTTGGGTGAACTCAATTCTCCCAGCAACGCTTATGCTGTTATGCAAGTTCTTGAAATTGATGATTGTGGAGGTTTTTTTTTTTTTCAAACAGCGAAAGTTAGTACTATTAGAATATTTAGATTAGCGCATTGGAAGAGGAGAGGAGTTGAACTCATGACCTCATTTTTTCTTGACACTTAAGTGCACTCCTGATGCCGTTGGGCTGAAGGCCTCTTGGCATGATTGTGATGTTAAGGATCGGACATGTTTGTGAGTATAGTTTATTCATTTATTGGGTTGGTTAAAGTTTTAAGTATACAGAATCGATGATTATATTAGGATTGTTATGAAGTCATTTCTCTTTATGTTCTTATTGTGTCTGGTTAATTGCAGTGCTATGTTGAATCACTGACTGGAAGCAAATTCTATTCAAAGCCACAGGTGTCAGAATATCTCGAAAAGAAAAAGGTAGCTGCACATCCCAACGGAAGAATGGGAAATGGCTCTGTTAGCAACGTTTGATAAGAATATACTGAAGTTATAAGTTTTTTGACTCATGCATATGTGGAGTTTTAGCATGGTATCCTACTACATATCGGGTATTTAAATAGGGGCCGGATCCGTGACACTCCATCTCAGCCATAGAAATGGAGGGCTGAGATTGAATGGAGAAGCTCCCCACGTGTGTTCCCTCCCTTCCTCTGTCCTCCCCCCCGCCCCCCCGAACCCTCACTCTCCCTCTCTCCCCAAAACGCTCAATCCCCTGACTCCTGACCACGGGCCGACGCTGAAGAGCTGTGGGCTTTGCCATCTTTTCTTCTTCAATCGATTAGTGGGTTTGGCTCCAGCCTTGGTTACAGTTCTTCGGAATAACAGAAAAAAATTTCAATTGTTTTGTTTTTTCAACATTTCCCTTGAAATTGTTCAGAGTTTGCTATCCGGCAATCAATTGAGAATCACAACAGTTCCTTCTATCTTTTGTGGAAATATCTAATTTGGGTCACTGTGAATTGTTTAAGGAAAAGGACCGGTGTGTGTTGGATTCTGTGATATGGGTTTTGTTCTACGAGATTCGCGAATTAATGGGTGTATTTCTAATGGCATTCTTACGTTCTTTATGCGAGTGGGTGCACCCAGGGTCCGTGGGTTTTGCCGCCGACCAAGGAAACAATCTCTTCTTTGCCCCTCGTTCCATTCAACCCTTGAAAAGATTGCAAAACTTCTCTCTCTCTCTCTCATTTCTTTGGTTGGTGTCAAAATTTGGTCATTTCCATAGCAAACACTCATCCTCTCTTTGAGATTTGAGATCCCATTTCTGTTTGTGTTAGCATTTCTTGAAACCCCTGTAAAGGGGTTGTTTTCCAGAACCTGGTCCCCACTCCCCACTGCAACTCATCCTCTCGTAGGCTGAGAGCTTCGTCGGGGATCAGCTTGTCGTCAGGGGAATGGAGGGTGAGAGACTTCAATCGTGGAGGGAGATAATTGAGCTTTTTGTGGAGAGAGAATACACGTGGGGACATTCTCCATTCAATCTCAGCCCTCCATTTCTATGGCTGAGATGGAGTGTCAAAATGTGTAAGCAAAATAAGTGTCCACGGATCCGGCCCCATTTAAATACGTGGCAGGCTCATGTTCATTTATCAGGTCTAATCTTGATTCTAACTGAATCGTTTATTGGTAATTGGTATGTTTGAGGTGGATAAAGTTGACAATTTGAGGAGAATCAGCATTCAATTTTGAATGACTAGTAAGATCAGTCCCTCTTTTGCGCGTTCCTTGTGATCTCAGTCAAATGCTTCTTTTATATCTGTCTACAATTGGAAAAAAGATGCCTCTTCTAATATGGCCTCTTAGAACTTCTCTCATGTGTTGGTAGATACTAGAAACCTACCGTTGAAGAAGCTTAAAGGAGAAACTTGTCTTGATTTTTGCTATTACGGAACTAGTGCTTCATAAATGTCTGAAAGTTCATAATTACTACATATGCTGTTCTTAACACATTTTCACAGTACACTTAGTATACGTTATTATTTTCAGCCTAGCACGGGTGAATTATTTGGCGGCGAAATCTCTGTGAAGCTAGAGGCGTCTGACAATACGAGCACTTTGGAGGGGGCGAGTTGCACATCAAAACAGAAGCAGATAGGCATTAGCAAGCAGTCCATAAAAAAGGTTGGTTCCTTAACATACTTAATCAGTAAATGATTCTGTAGATAGCATGTTACTTTTTTATTCCCGCTAGTGATCGAACGCTGATTCTTTGAGTGCTATCTAGGTTGTGATTGAGAGGACTATACCTGATGGGCTACCTACAGGGTGGATAAAAGAAACCAAAATTCAAAAGAAAAGTGGGAGAAAGGACCCGGTATTGATCTCCCTCCATACTTTGACCCCGTTTCTATTACTCTCTCTAAATGCCTATAAATAGACGTGTGTGTGTGCGCGCGCCTCTATATATGGATTCATACATGTATGTGCATTTATATCGTTTCCTTCCTCCCTCTGTACAAGCATGTGTTTCTTTATTATCCTCTTTTTGTTAGTACATATAGTTTATCTTCAGCAATCTTGTTTTGGGTGCATTGCCTATCAATTAGACTTCTTAGTTCTATAGTTCCAGTCATTCAAATTTGAAGCTGTCTATAATCGTGATGGAACTAATTAATACAGTACTACACGGATCCTGTAAGTGGATATGTGTTCCGCTCCGTTCCAGATGCTTTGCGCTTTTTGAAATCAGGCAACATTAACAAGTGTGCTATCAAGCCAAGGAAGAGGGACGAACTGATATTTTTAAATGAAGAGACTTCTGGAGAGGTACGCCTTCTTGGTGGCCTACTTGTTTCTTTTTCCTTTTTTCAATGTATGTTAATCCTCTTCAGCCTATCTGTTGTTAATTCTCTACTGTGCATAATTTGCTGTCAAAGCTCTACTTTGATTGCTGTTTCTGCATTATGTGACGCCTGTATAGGTCTTAGGTAAACTAAAGGAGTACAAATGTGAGTTAGCATAATGGCGTCTGTTCATACAGAAGCATCGGAAAGACGTGTAAACCCGTGGTCACCTGCTTTGAAGCAAGATTACATTGTAAAGTGACAGATGCAGCTGCAACAGTCCCATAACTAGCACTCAAGGGTTGATACCGTCTTAACTTGCTCATTAAGCTACACAGCAGGTCAAAGAAGCTATATAACAGGTCAAAGAACGACGAGTACCTGGAAACCTTAACTATTTGACGATAGAAAGTTAACTAGAAAAGTTCAATAGGTATGTTAGCGTAGTCTTATGTTAGAAAGCACGACCTAAGCCTCTGGATTTCCCTTGTGGACTGGCGTACTTGGATGTTTATATCAATGTAAGTTCACAATTGGTAAATTTTCTGAGCATTGATCAGAGTGCGTGTTTACTGTTTAGATAATTTAAAGATTTTCTCCAAATTGGTCGATGTGCAGAGCCCCCAAACGGTTTGCACGCGCATGAATATGACTTTCAAAGTGGGACATAGAAATCCTTTTGTTGCTATAGTTCTAGGATAAGACCTCGCAAATCGTATTTTCGTGAATATTATATTGCCGTGTCTGAAAATTTGCTGTGTAACTCAATCAATTTGGATTCCCTACAAATAATTGAAGATGTTCAATACGGTAGGAAGTGGAATAAAAAGAAATAAAAAACTGTTCTTGGTTGGTGCTTGCAATAAAGCTTTAGCCTTTATACTGTCCTATCAGTTAATGACTTCACTATGCCTGCTTCAAGCTCCTCAGATATGATAGTTTATTACATAAGTTGCTTGTCATATCAAGAGTAATTCGTTGCCAATTATAACCACTATTGCCATCTACATCTCCGGCGGCTAAAAGGCGACAAGTAAAATGACCCCTATCTTATATTTAAACTCTTTCCTCCATTGTTACCTGATACTGTTTTAACCTCCATGAGGATGATTATCTTAAATTTACTGAGTCTGTTCGTAATTTTTAAAAAAAAAACCAAGTATCATTTTATGGCCTGATGTATCATGCATTTCTAACATTACCATATGGTGGTTAATCAATTTGGTCTACTTCTATTATCTTTGAGGCGTTCTAATGGATAGAATGTTCTGACAAATCGAGAATTTCTTTCTTTGCCATTTTTCGGGCTTTCAGCCTGCAAACCTGGATCATTCCGGACACCATGAAACCAAAAGACAACTTGAAGGTAAGAGATTAATGAGTGATATTCCTTTCTTTGGTGGCAAAACTGGCAATAGACTGCATAAGTAAAAAAAATAAAAAATAAAAAAAATAAAAATTGAAAGGGCGATTGAGTAGCCAAAAAATTTGTGACAAACAAATTTTGTGTGAATTACGTGCTGCAGGTTCGGAAATTAGTGTGACAAACAAGGGCTTACGGAGAAGGCATTGCCCTTCTATCTCTTCTGATGCCACAATTCTGTCAACTGTGGAGCATTCGCTCAATAATGCGATTGAAGAGTGTGCTGAAACCGAGTGTAGTAATGATCCTACCAGATCATCTCTGACAATAACTGAGGGCTCCAAGAGAAAACTACGTGATAGGGTCAAAGCAAACAATGGAACTGATCAATTTGCAGTGAATGTTGTGGGAATTACTAGTGATCGGAAAATGCTGATCGAATCTACAAAAACCAAGAAACAAGCTGTTAGTCTGCCACGTAGATCTTCAAAACGACTTATATTTTCCAATTTGGAGTTGAGTGAACGAGATCTTAGAGCTGCTGCTAGAAATGCTGGTGGAAATGAAGCAAAACTATTGGTTCGTAATGCCCCTCAAAAGTTACGGGCTTTTTCAAAGGCAGAAATTGCAAGTCACGTTTTCACAGGAAGAGAAGCTCCATTAGATGTGAAGCAGTCAAACAGAACCAGTAGTCCTCTGAAAAAGGAGGCTTTCTCAGAAGACTGGCCAGTCAGACAAGGAATTGAGGAGGAAGATGAGGGCAATGTAGAATCAAATATCCTCAATCCAGTTGCGGATTCTTGGTCAGATCCATGTCTAGACTTTGCTGTTAAAATTCTCACAGGGACAATACAAATTGAAGAGGAAACGAAGGAAAGTAATGATCCCGGCAGCTCACCACTGACAAGAAACGATAGTTGTATTAGAAATCAGTGTGAAATGGTTTGTGTGGAAAATGGGACTGTTTCGTTTCCGTCAGCTGATATGGTGCAAGAAGGAGAATTGGCAGAAAATGGGATGGGAATGACAAGTAGCAGGAAAATGCAGATCAATTCTGGAAGATCCAAGAAAAAGGAGGCAGTTAGTTTGCCCCGTAGGTCGTCCAAACGACTTGCAGGGCTCAACTCCAATATGGCTGTCAATTTGCCATTATGTCAACATGTTCCGGCAAGTACAAAGTCCGGTGAAAGTGGAGCGGCGAAACTACCCCTGGAAGCCCTTGATAACATGGCCCACAGCCCTCAGTTTTTTGTGCCTGTTGAGGGAAGCAAGAGGCATATGGAGGACCAAGCTGTTCAAGAACACCAACCAGTTAGGCAGGAAACTGAGAAAAAAATCGAGGGAAATGCCGGATTGCAGTTCCTCTATCCATTGGAAGATTCTTGGCCAGATTCATGCATAGAATTTGCTGTCAAAACTCTTACAGGGGAAATACCCATAGAGGATAATACTGCAATTCAGGATTTCTTTAGGCAGCATGATGATACATCTCACTCTCTTCCAGATTTAGGCTTATCCAACTATTTCCAAAGCGATATTTTGCTGGATTTCGATTCAACGGGGAATCCCTTGTCTGGGACTCAGTTGCCGGAGATTCCAACATTCCTTGCTCCTGGAAATGTCGACTTAACAAGTTGTGGTGATAATGCACCCCAGCAACCCAGCTTGGGAGGAAAAGGGAACAACAAACAAGAGGGAACTCCTAAAAGATAGCTGGTTAGGTGTTCCTGCTAACAAAAATACTGCTGATGTCTAAACACATTGGACTTTGTAGATATCTAAACCGAACAACCGAGTGAAGGTACTTTCTTTTTGAGCCAGTGCCTTTGTAATGTTAGTAATGTTCCTTTTTGTCCTATGGTCTGGTGTGGAGACAGTTGTGAAAATTAACAAGTCTTGATGCCTAGGATGGTTGGTAGAAGATGTGAGAGAAGAAAAACAAATCAAATGTCAATCTAGGATGTTTCTTCAGCATATTCATCTGTAACCTTGTTTGATACTGTTTGGACTTGGGCTTCATCTGTGAATACTGTCTCGTATGTAACTCCTAAAATGATAAGATCATTATAGTAATCTGTTGAGATTGTCTCTGCTTTGCGCAATGGACGTACGTCTAAGTGAAACTCCTGGATGGTCTTCTTTCGTTCCTCGACAGTAAGACGACCAAGCTAAATGAGCTTAAAATCCTGTGATGGATAGATAAGAGGAAATGATTTGGATATGGATGTCCGGACACAGATCCCATGTGGGTCTTACATGCATCGTGTGAAATCCGCAATACGCGCGCAAAATCCGCAATACGCGCGCATCGAAAGGACACATTTATGTCTGAATATATATGTAATATGTGTCTGGCCAAACCTCCAGGCCGGATATCTGTGTCTTCTAGCATTACAAAATGAAAATTTTATTCCGGGACTAATGTGAAACAAATCACTACCAAAACCTTAACAATTGGCATCTGTTGACCCCTCTTATCCCAAACCCTATGAAGCTTACCCAAGAAAAAAAAAAAAAAAGGACGAGAATTACGCAACTGTTTGGAAATTTTGATATCTGGAAAATCAACCAATTGTTCAACAATGCACAGGTGATGAATTCTTGATAGTTTTCCATTTGATTTTAGCAACCCAGTTGCTAAAATCATGGTATTTCAAATAAAAAAATTAAGTGTTTTCGTGTATTATTTTTTGAAATTTTCACACCGAATTAAAGTACACGTACACGAGGAGTACTTTAATTTGGTGCAGAAAAAATCGAAAAACGATACACCGAACCACTTCATTTTTTTATTTGAAATGCCATGATTTTAGCACCTGCTGAACTCATTTGCTAAAATCAACCTAATTTTGGCAACCCAGTTGCCAAAATCAAATGGAAACCTAAGTGTTGACTTTTATTGTCCTCTTCATCGTTAAGGGTATGGTACATCATCTGCTTAAAAATTAAGGTGGACATAGAATTGGATATGCTTAAAGAGGCAAAGATGGATACGCTTGCCTGAAATGCCAGAAAATGCAAATATTAAATATCGGAAAATATTATGTGTACATAACACATGCACAATAAATGCACATCAAGTTGATGTGGCAGTCGAGGAGCCTGATTTGGTGTGCACCAAAAAAATGGATTTCTCCTCATCTGTCACATCAGTTTGGTGTGCATGTGTTGTGTACCTATAACATTGTTGATAAATATCAGTTGACTTGACCTCATTTACCGGAGGGATTCAAGAATATTGTTTATTTTGTACTCCTTCCGTCCTAAAACACATGTAATTTTGGAAAAAAAAAAATTACGTAAATGCTTTAGTGCATAATAATTTTGTGAAATTTTCCGCACCAAATTAAAGAACTCAATGAGATCCTTAAATTTGCATGAAGAAATTTGAAAAATAATGCACAGAAATATTTTATTTTTGGTCTGAAAATTTTACGTTAACTAACTTTTAGGTTGGGAGGAAGTATTAATTATTTGTACCACTAGTCTGGTGGATATGGAATTTAATTTTCCTACCTCTATCCTCTGTCTCTCTCTAAAATTCAAACCGTCCAAACACTTTTTTGAAACGATTTTTTTTTTTGAAAACGGCCATCCAAAACACTTTTGGACGATCGAGATGCGCGCAGGGTACCGCCACATGGTACCAAGCGGCCGGGCACCCAAAATTTTCTCTATTGTCTCTGGTGATTGGGTTGATGATATATACGTACGTAGTTTTATGTTCTACGTGTCATGTAAGCAAGCATTAATGCATGCATGCAGTCAGCTGGTGACCGGATAATGTTAGAAACAATTACCATTAAGGCCAGAAAATAAATATTTATTACCATTAAGGTCAATTACTCTTTTTTAATTACCATTAAGGTCAGTTACTCTTTTTTTTTTTTGTTTTGGTTTAGGCACCTTAGGGTATTATACGTTTTCATAGGGTTTTAGAAGTTTAGGTACTTTCGTATGGTTTTGAAGGTTTATACACTTTCATTAGGGTGCCCTAGGGTTTATGTTTTGGCACTTTCATATGGTATCCTAGGGTTTAGGTTTAGGGTGCACTTTTCTATTATAGGGTTTTAGTGGTTTAGGCACTTTCATAGGGTACCCTAGGGTTTTAGGCACTTTCATAGGGTACCTTAGGGTTTAGGTTTATGCACTTTCATAGGGTACCCTAGTGTTTAAGTTTAGAGTGTACTTTCTTATTATAGGATTTTAGTGGTTTAGGCACTTTCATAGTGTACCCTAGGGTTTTAAGCACTTTCATTAAGGTACTCTAGGATTTATACACTTTCATTAGGATACTCTAGGGTTTAGGTTTAGACACTTTCATAGAGTACCCTAGGGTTTAGGTCCAGGGTGAAATTGTAAAATTTAAATGCTTCATCAAGCATCCTTGTAACTTTTAAAAACAAACCGGTTGCCACTTGGAATGAAGGATCTGTTGTGTTTTGCTGTTCCTGCACACATGGGTGCAGTACCGGAGACTCGATAAAACGAGTAGTACAGACCAAAATGCACCGACGACGTACCGACGGTGTCGGTGAAGCCGTTGTGGGTCCCATCCGATCGATCCAAGCCGTTCATCGTTCTTAGAATCGAATTCCGAGTGGGCCCACGCGGGAATCGAGGCAATCAGACGGTTGTATGAGCTCGATCCAAAATTACCCGCATTTCATTCAAAATTCTTGGAATTCGATTCTGAGAACGATGAACGGCTCGGATCGATCGGATGGGACCCACAACAGCGTCACCAACGCCGTCGGTACATCGTCGGTGCATTTTGGTCTGTGCACGTAGAAGCGTTCCTGGAGACTGGAGTTTTTGGTGCTTTTTAAAGTTAGTGCGTGGAAAACATACCTCGAAAAGAGGACCGGATGGTGCTTTCCTCATAATGTTACCAATCTTGTTCAAACGCGTGCTTAATTTATTGGCACTCAAAATCCTCTTTCCCACAGTTCAAAAAAAAAAATCCTCTTTCCCAAAAGAGTTAGGCAACTTCCCAGTCAAAAAGTTGCACCCATCATTTGACATGTTCAAGATATGTACATGCACATGTTTTCTGTTTTGTCTTTTGATAGGAGTATTTCACAAAGCAATAGACGTGAAGAAACTTAACAATTTCACCGAGGCTCAGTTTGGATGGCAGTAATCTTGAGGGAGAATGAGAATGTGATGTTTTTTTTCATCATTCTAATGTTTGGAACAAACAAGAATAGGAATGTGATTCCATGCTTTTCTAATTCCGGTGTTTGGAATAGTTAGGAACAGGAATGTGATTCCTGATGACACATTCAATCAGGAATCATATTCCCAAACTGAGTGGAAATCTGATTCCTCCCTTACCCCATGGAAATCTCAGATTCCTGGCTCATTCAATAAGAAAAGGAAATGTTTATTTCAATAAATTTCCAAAATAATTGTTTCCTACGTAAGATTACTCGATTAATCCAAACACCGTAATGAAATTACTTCAGGTATCAAATTCCTAGGAATTTGATTTCCCAGTAATTACATTCCTATTCCTACCCAAGGAAATTCCCAGGAATTTGATTCCCGATTATTACATTCCTATTCCTACTCATGATTTTGGTCATTCAAACACAGCCCAAGAGTTAAGAAGCCACCTAACTGATCATAATTGGCTGAAGGTATGCTTAGAATTGGTTGAATTAGACATGAAATTAGTTAGTAAATCTTATAATCTATATAGTTGTTTGAAGTATCTCTCTCTCTCTCTCTTTTTTTGTTGCCAGACAGATGATAGATAGACGATAGAATGTTAGACGCTCTTAATAAAAGTTAGATTACTACGAGAGCCAATCTCCTGTTTATAGAAGTCGAACCCTAGATCTAAGCCATTGGGCCAACTCGAAGGCTGAGGAACCTATTTCACATGATGTGTACATACAATAAATAAAAATTCGTAATCCTCTCACAATTTTTTTCCCACAGATATTTCTTTATCTTATGAGATTATGCTTGTCTTTTTCTTTATCTTATGAGATTATGTTTGTGTGTTTTTTCATTTGGAATACAGCCAATATCCATGCATTTAAAGTTGTCCCAACACTCTTATTAGGGTCATTGCTTGGTGAAATGGTAAAAGATGGTGATCCAAAGTGTAAGAAATTAATAGTTACGAACCAAGGATCAAAGTTGGAAACAAACCAGTAATTTATTTCCAGTTAGATTTTCTTGGATATGACAATACATACACAGACAACTACTAGCACAACTCTCTCTCTCTCTCTCTCTCTCTCCCTCTCTTTATTTTATTTTTACAGGTGACAAAGACCTTATTTCACTAAGAACTCAAACCACTCTTGAGTTTCTCACTCCACATCATTACTTCCATACATTTCCAGAGGGAAATGTGTAGACCCTAATGGACAAAACACAACCCTGTAGTTAGTTCCACCAGGGCAAGTAAACGTGCTTGTAGGATCATCCTGAGGATAGCTATAAGCATCACGACACCTGTCCTTGAAGAACCTCGAATAGTTTGTCGGACCACAGGGCCCTTGGGTGCAACAATATTCCTGGGTCTTGAAAACCTGGCACGGGTTCAGGCACCCGCCTGGAGACCGCATGGGATTGGGGCATTGCCCGTTTATGTCAGCAGTGCAAGTCAGGGGCCGGCATTTTCCTGATGGGCTCTGGGTGGGGCTAAACTCCATCGGGATGTTGAACCCGTCAACGAGAGAGATGTCGATGAAATCCAGGTTACCAAATTGGTTCAGGGCATATTCAGCCAGGGTGTTGGGTGGGGCACCCCAGGCTTTGCATTCGAGGACATCACCGCAATCCCCTGTCTGGCAATGCCCTTTACCACTACCATCGAAGTTGCAATTGGTCCGACCCCAGATACGAGCCATTTTTGTGCCAGCAGCAACATTTAGGGTCCAGCTTTGGCCATGATCTAGGCGGCGGCCTCCTCCAGGTGAGGCTGCCGCCCAGACCGTGTAGGGGCAATTGTTGCGGATTTCGAAGGTGGCGGCATAGGTGGAGGTAAAGAGGCTCAGGAAGAGAAACAAAGGGATGGCAGTGGTTAAGTAACCCATGGTGGAAGGGCTGATACGTTTGAGCTTGTTATATTTTTGGTGCAAAGGCAGTGGGGTTTAAATAATGGCAGGGGAGCTTTTGGCTTCACATAAATTAATGATTTTGGAGTACTATTTGGACAGATATTCATTAACTTTTCATCAGATTTAAGGGTAAAAGTAGAGGCGGCTAACACGTAATGACTCTTTATGGATATTTATCATCTACAGTTTAGTCCTACAATCTACTTTATTTTACAGCGACGTGCACCATGGTACCTTTTGACTATAGGGCATCATTAACACCACTTGGTAGTCACGATATTGTACTCTCCCTCTCTCTCTTCCCTTTCGATGACCGGGCTCTAGATAAGTTTACGCACATCTTGATTAATTCCGGAATTTTAGTGTTAACGGTCTGAAAAGCTCATTTTCCAAAAGTTTGGTTGTTGAGTCATATTTGAGGTTGGGTCTGTAAAATTACAGAGGAGAGACTATTAAACTCCTGCGTTTTCTTTTGTGTTATAGTTTTGATTTTTTTCACCGTTAGTTTTTCATTAACTTTTTGTGTTGTTGATTTGTTTCGACGAGAAGAATAAAAAAACTAGAAGGCTATGATCCAAGCTTAAATTCTTTGAATAAAGACAAAAATAATTCAAAGAGACATATTTTTATAATTTTTCGATTTTATTGAAAAAATTGAGAATTCTAACCACATTTTTTTTTTACCTTTTTGAATTTCTCTCGTCGAGACGAACCAATTATACACAAAAATTTGATGCAAAACAAACAAACTTGAAAAAAATCAAATAAATACAAAAAAAAAAAGTCAAAATGACTTATTAGGCCTAAATCTATAGTACTTTCAAGTGTGTTGTTTTGTAAATTTAATTTATTTTAGAGATATTTTTATTACACCTTTTACATCAACTTTAACTTCAAAGCCACACCTGTCATATCAATTCTTATCTTTACTTTTCAAAATGATCCTCCGCTGTACTAAATTTTCAAAAGGACAAAATAATAGTACTAATTGTACAATATTTTATCCATTAATTTTTTTAAATACACAAGTGCCAGTTTAAAATTGAACGAAGGGAGTACTTTATTTCAACTTGAATTCACTTTGCTACAACACACCCTCAACACGACAATACAAGAAAAGAAGCATAAACACCAACACAAGATTTCCTTCTCTCCACACCTCTCCTTGGCACAAAGACCTTATTTCACCAAAGTTAAATGGCTAACAAGCATACTCAAAGATCCCTTGGTTACATCACAATACTGGTCCCATTCACTTCCATGGGGACATGTGGGTCCCACCCCCATGGGCAAAAGACCACTCTAAAGTCGGTCCCACTTGGGCATGTAAACGTGCTCGAGGGATCATCCTGAGGATAGCTATAAGCATCACGGCACCTATCCTTGAAGAACCTTGAATAATCTGTTGGGCCACAGGGTCCTTGGGTGCAACAATATTGCTGGGTCTTGAAAACCTGGCACGGGTTCAGACACCCGTCCGGTGCCCGCATCGGGCCCGGGCATTGTCCGTTGATATCCGAAATGCACGAAATGGGCTTGCATTTGTCGGTCTGGCCTCGGTTCGTCGGGATAAACTCCATGGGGATATTGAACCCATCCACCAAAGATATGTCATAGAAATCCAGGTTACCAAATTGGTTAAGGGCATATTCAGCCAGGGTATTTGGAGGGGTACCCCATCCTGAGCAAACGAGCTTACCACAATCGCCAGTCAAGCAATGACCGTTACCGGCACCATCGAAGTTGCATTTCGTACGACCCCAAATTCGGGCCATGGACGTACCGGGAGGCACCCATAGCCACCAACTTTCTCCCTTCTCGAGTTTGCGGCCACCGCCAGGCGAGGCGGCTGCCCAGACCGTGTAGGGGCAGTTGCTGTGGATTTCGAAGGTGCCGGCGTGGCCGGAGGTGAAGAGGCTGAGGAGGAGAAAGAAAGGGAGGGCAATAATATTGGCTAAGTAACCCATGTCTAGTGTGGGTATTTTGAGCTGCTTGTATTTTGGTATGAGGAGGGATTTGGGTTTATTTATAGGGTCAAGGGCGGCTTTTGGATTCATATAAATTAACGTGTTTGGCCAGTATTTGAATCAAGAGGGAATAAGCTTTACACATTATTAGATCCCAGTGCAGAAAAAGGTGAGGCGGCTGCAAGTGATATGAATTTTCATGGGGACAGTCAAATTATGGGGGCTTAAGGCTTATCATCTATTGGGGAGTCTCATGCATTATTCTTTTTGTCAAGTGGCAGCACCATGCTACTTTTGGATAAGGCAATAATGTTGCCACCTGCGAGTGGTGACTAGCCCATGCTGTAGAACTCTTGGATGTCCCACTTTATGTAATAGATTAGGAATGATGAATGATAAAAGAAAAAATGTTACCACCCATTTGTGAGAAAAACTACACTGACCCTGGTCGTTTTCCAGTTTAGTTTTAGTTTTAGTTTTGATGACATCATCATTTCTCTCATTTCTCTCTCTATCTCTTTCCACTCATTACATATGATGACATCATCAAAACTAAACTAAACTATTTAACCAAACACAACCACTATATCATGTATTATGATTTAACAAAGTTAAGAAACTAGCTAGAGCTTAGACTGTGCTTCCTCTCTCTCTCTGAGCCTCAAGCCGAACTAGTTAAACAATTAGATTGTTTCTTTTAGTTCTACAAAGTTGACTTAAACTCAAAACTGATTTATTGCGCTTTATGAGCCAAGCCACTTTCTCAAAACACATCAACTCAGAAAGCCAACTTAAGCTCACATCCACTAACTTATGTGTTTTGGCATAAAAATTTAGCTGGCTTATTTTTTCGTATTTATTTGATTTTTTTTTTCATGTTTTTTAATTTGGCATCAACTTTTTGTGCATTATTGGCTCATCTTGGCGAGAGAAATAAAAAAAGTAAAAAATTATGATAGAAGCATAATTTTTTTTTGAGTTTAAGTCAAGTTGTGAAATGCCAAAACTTAACAACTTTTGAAAATTGCTTAAACTTAGTTTGTTTATGAGACAAACGATCTCAAACGAGCTTTACTATAATAATAATTAATTGTGTCTTCCATTAATCAATCACGAGTAACTTAAATTTATTAAACACCAAAAGTTAAAAGAGCTGAGCAGTAAGTACTTGGTTTGAAAGTTTAACAAACTTTAAAAATGTTTTATTTATCTCTACATGTGCACTCGCTTAAGCCGAGCAGTACGGTTGGGACATCGAGAAAGACAAAAAAGATGCTTTCCCAAGTGGTGATTGTCTTTTTGCCATTATTTTCGTACTTAACCTTTTTAGTATTATGTACATAAAACAAGTTGTTAATTAACCAAGTTGCTCCCCCGGGCAAAAGAAAATGATCATGAATGCATCCACCAACCCCCCTATCTGTTTCCGGGCAATTCCGCGGAATGAAACTCAAAACCGCACACAGATTATGGAGAAAATTTTGGGTGCAAATAGGGTAGGGTACACGTGGTATCCTTGCACAGCATCCGAGCCGTCCAAAAATGGACTGCTCTCATGAGTACTCCTCCATCATTCTCATTTTATTGGGTTGGGTCCGGCTGAGGTGCCCCAAAGTGGTATTGGGCACCGGTGCTCCAATTGTACTTACCACAAACAATGGGTCTATAAACCATAAAAACATATCACACTTACCATAAACACATGATTTAGTTACCACAATTTATGGCCTATACGTGTGGTAAGTAAAGCCTGTGGTCATAGTAAGTACAATTGCGAGTGAAAAATGCAAAACCACATTGTGGTGGTTTTCATCTAATGGCTCAGATTTATCTATTTTTTCATCTGATGGCTTAGATTTAGTAGGGCACTAGAGCCCCAATACCACATTGGGGCACCATAGAAATATTTCATTTTATTTGCTTACATTTCCATTTTTGAACCTATAAAATAATTTGCATTGTTTGAAAAGTCAACAAAAAAAAAAGTGAGTGCGTTTTCATAAACTACCCTTCATAAATGACAAACAATAGTTTTAAAAGTAAAAAGAATGAGGGATGATATTGGAAATCTAATCAAATTTGACAAGGAGAAGTGCATTAACTATATGTCCCATTAAAAAGTTGAGCTCTCCCTACATAGCAAACAAAATGGAATAGTTATTCAGTGGTCTTGGGCCTAAAATATGTGGTGTCCCAACAACTTCATTCATCAGACATTGTTGTGGGCTCCATGCATAAAACACATGATCCCATAGGAATATGTTGTGCACAAACACATTGTATTGGCCCCCCATAAAAATGTGTAGTAGATAACGGTGTAGAAAGACCACGCGGGCGGTGCTCCAAGAACGTCAAATAATTTCCTTGAACAAAGATATTGTAGCACTACGTGACAGCGCCCCAAGGCCATTTTCAATAATTTTTCAGCAAAATGTGACTGGAAGAGTATGTGAAAGACTACCAAATTGTCAATGAGAAAATATCGTGCCACTAATTGGTTCATCGAAGGATTAGTTCAGGTAGATTTAGCTCATACTTGCGTATGGTGTTGTATATCCCTCTGCCTCTGCCTCAAAATTTTGGTCTGGTCTTTTTTTTTTTGGGTTGTTCCACATTACTTGTCAACTTTGACTTTTCAAGCATAAAAATTGAAACATTTAATTTTTTTTTGTCCTTCCTCCCCTATTCATTTCGAAAGTGGATGGAAAAAACCATTTGATTTCAAATTTTACATCACATGCCTAATGGGTAGTATTGGAAATTCATATGTTTGGAGGTGTAATAATGGTGTCTCCTTAAAAAATTGAAATTCGCAAAATGGTTCAATATTTTGGGACAAAGGGAGTAATTTCTTATGATTATGACCAAAACGAATTCAATGGAGGAAAGGTTATGGAGCCCAATGGGCTTAGCATAAAGAATTCAATGGAGATAAAGAAGGGACAATTGGGCCCATATTCATAAATGGACTGAAGCCTCACTTTTCAGCAATTACTTGGATCAAATGGTACAAAAAGATGTTTCGATCTTTTTTTTTTTTTTTGGCTAAGTAGAAGATTAGGAGGCGGAGACCAGAGTTAAAACTTTTCTCAAAAAAGAGGGCTCAGGACCCTCAACTGCCATAGTATGTTTACCCAGTGAGCCAATACCACCCATTAAAAGAGCAAAGCTCACTCAGGCGTCCTTTCAGAGTAACTCCTACCCAAGTGAGGGTAGGTACAAGCTGGACAAATGGCGTCTAATACACAACATTTGGTTACAAGGACTACTATTTGCAAGCAGGGTTCGAACTCGCGATTGATGCTTAGGAGGTGTTTCACCTACACCACTTGTCATCTTGGCAACCATCTCCTTTCCACCCCTCCCATCGGGGGGGATATGTCCCGTCAAATTTTTGAATACTGAGTTGGGTTTGGGAGAAATTGGATAAAACCGAATAGAATCGGGTAGGATTCCGGATGGTATAACTCCACCCAGATATTGTCACGCCCTCGATTTTCAACGTAAATATATAAATACAGTACTTCATAAATAGATAATTCCATAATCTCGTGACTATTCATCCAAAACACCTCACAAGGTCTCAAGTTCATGATACATCTAAAATCTTGGCCGGATACCCATATCCCATAAGAAAACATAAGTGTTTGTTCAATCATTACATATCATGAATTGTCAAAGGATTGAATGAATTAGAGTTACAAAATCATCTTCCAAAAATAAGTTCATAAGTTGATATGATAACTCCTCAATGCACGTCTTTCATCACACTCAAGCACTCTAAGCAATCCACTCATGCTCCGTGGTTTGTACCTGAAAATGATAGGGTGAGCTCACTAACCTAGTGGGAAAACCATCTACTATCGCTTAATGCAAATGGAATTTGAAAAATCTATTTTGCTAGCAACCGAATAATCAAACAATAGTAGGAATTAAAAAAACAAACGATGAACACGCGATATATGTGGAAAACCCCGAATAGGGTAAAAACCACGGGAAGGAATCAAAACACTAAAGGAACCATTGTGCGATTACAATCGACCCATACGTACAATTGAAACTCTTCTCAATTGACCCAAGAACCGATTGCCGAATCTACGTTCATCGCACCAAGTGTTTGATTGCCGCAAGCCTTGAATCCTCAAGCCTTCCGAGATACTTCCAGAAATCCACCAAAGGAGCGAACAAATGGTTGATTCATAAGTTGAATAAAGTTCTTGGAGTATTTGATTATGTTACCCGATCCTTCATGTAAAAACTCCAAGACTCTCTCTCTCTCTCTCTCTCTCTCTCTCTATATATATATATATATATATATATATATACACCGGCGATCCTGTCAAGGATCCCGGATTTTCCGGATTGAAGCCTTTTTCGTTGTTTTGATGCTTTAAAAAATTGTTTTTGGGAAATCCGAGCCGTCCAATGTGTTCAAAAGGTGTTTTCCAAGGTCCACGCGAGAAATCTTCAAAAAAAAATACCGGGAAGGGCTTGATCCAAGTAGTTTTTCGCAAAAACTGTAAATATAAAGTTTTTGCAAAAACTGCTTGGATCAAGCCCTTCCCGTTATTTTTTTTTTGAAGATTTCCCGCGTGGACCCTTGAAAACACCTTTTGAACACATTGGACGGCTCGGATCGTCAAAAAAATATCGAGAAGGTGGAGTCCCGGATCCGGGACTCCCGGACTAGATCACTATTCTCTCTCTCTCTCTCTCTCTCTCTCTCTCTCTCTCTCTCTCTCTCTCTCTATATATATATATATATATATATATATATATATATATATATATATATATATATACACACACACACATAGGGTTGCAGAAGATCTAGCTTTAAACCCTAGTTGCTGGTTTTTATAAGCTGCTGATCCGACTGCTCGAGCATAATGAAGGTTGCTCAACCAACTTGCTGACAGTCCACTTGCTGGACGTGTGAAATAAAAGTGCTCGAGCACTTTGCTAGGACCGAAGTATTTAGCTCGAAACACTCTATAACCTTGGATTACATTGAAGCATAGACTCACTAGAACATTAATAATTGATTTCCTTCCACAATCCTAAACAGACGCATTTAAAAATAATAAAAATAAAAAGTACAACTCGATAATAGGGATACACGTAAATGTGTGTTTTGTCGTGAGATTTGCCAACACAGATAGACTATGGCCTACAGTCTTAACAATCTCCCCCTTTGGCACTTCCATGACAAAACACACTAACATTGAAGATACCTATCCCCTAACAGAATGTGATCACCTGCAAAACTGCAACAACAATACTAAAGCACACAATCTGTTAGAATTAAACTACTCCCCCTTTTTGTCACGAAAGGACAAAGGTAGAAGTAGGAAAATGTATTCAAATAAACATGAATGAACCAAGAGAATCAAAGATTTCCATATTCAATAATCATTATCGGGGAAGGAAAAGCACTATCAAGCATGTGAAAAAGTATCCAAAAGAACAAATGCCAGCAAGTCAAAAGATAATCTATAACCCAAGCAAGAAATATAAATACTACTATATATTCGTTGAACATAAACCATACTCCAAGTATTCCATAACGAATAACAGTAACGAAGCAAATATTCAATAGGAGATATAACGTGAAGTGAACAAAGAATGAGCAATTAAAGTATAGTCTAGTGAGTTGTAGAAAATAGCGAGAGCTAGTACTAAAACAGACATTGCCATAAAGCCATAAGTAGCTATATATCAAAATACCCCAAAACAATTACGTGCCTCTAAAGAATTAATCAATATCCAGGAAAAAGAGCACATCACAAAACGTCACACTAGGCAACCACAAATATACATGTAGAACTTAACACTGAATCAAACTAGCAGAGGTGTATGTTTTAGTCCCAAAATACAATGCCCTAACAACCAATCGCCAAAACAGAAGATAATGCCTTATATAGGGAGGAAATTTGGGTTTACTAAAATTTGAGGATGAAAATAAATCTCCCAAAAATGGATGGGATGAAAACATAACTCATACTAGGGTAGATGACAAATATTGATCGAGTACCCCCTTTATTTTACTTTTTTATAAAATAAGTTGAGTGTAAGTTATTAGTGAATACATTTTGGGCTAGGTTTTTACTTGAAATTATGTTTTTTCTTATCCTAGTTTCCAGATTTGAATGGCTCAAATCTTTCCATTTTTGATAATTTTGTTTTTTTATTTAGGTTTGACACACAAGTATTACTGTATTACTTCATGTTATTTATTTTCCTAATTCTTTAGGATTGTCCTAGCACGAATAGCAAACTCCTTTCAAATCTTCTTTGTGTCAGAAAAGGTATTACGACTTCGGATTTATGCCTAAGATGTAATAACTGCCCTGGAAATTTAGCTCACTTATTTAGGGAGTGCCCCAAAACTTCTGCCCTTTGGAAGACACTTCTCTCGAGCCGGTTAATGCGAGATGGGTTTGTAAACTCCACTTCAGATTGGATCTCTTCCAACTTAAGGAAAAACAACCCTTTAAGCTTGGGGAGCCGTTGTACCTTGGAATATTCTCTTCTGCACCACCCTTTGGCAAATTTGAAAGGACCATCATAATTTTTTTTTTGATAATCTTGATAAGGTGACTGAAGTGAATTCTAAAATATTATGTTCCTACATGGCTGAAATTGTGGAAGCCTTCAAATCTCCTCTCGCAATTGGCCCAAATAAATAATAATCAGCGCCTAACTCGTTGGACTTCTCCTTCCACAGGTGGTATCAAGCTCAATATATACGGGTGCTGGTATGAGAGCAATAGGAAAACAGGTTTTTGGGGCATTTTTAGGCATGAGCAAGGAGCATGGAATCTAGGCTACTACAGGAAAATGGTGGCAGAATCAAGCTTGGAAACGGAAATCTGGGGCATCTATAGAGGACTTACGATCATTTTGGAAAAGGGCTAATGAACATTCAAATTGAGTCAGATTCTTAAACATCGGTCCTGCTATTCAACAAAGGAGCAAGTGCAAATCACCCTCAAAGTAATATCATCAATGATGGTAAGTATCTTCTAAACTATTCGGGGAGCACGCTCATACACACCTATCGAAGTGCAAACCAATGTGCAGATCACCTTGCCCATCTTGGAGCTGAACAAAATGAAGATCTTGTTGTTATGAATGACCCACCTCTGTCCATTAGAGAATCATGTGAAGGGATAGCCTTAACATTAGGCAGGTTCTTGATTAGGTGCTATCACCTAATTTATTTTATTTTAGTGTAACCAACTTCCTGCACTCTTGATGCAATCTGCCACTCTCTCTCTGGTTTTTTTTTTTCTTCCCAAAGTACTGAAAAAATAGAAAAAAAATGGCTAACTTTTTCTCTGTATATATGTCTTTATTTACGTTCAAGAAAAATGTCTCTATTCTTGTAATAGTCTTGTTTCAACATACTTTCTGCATTGCAAATAAATTTGAAGAATTACATATGCACATCCACCCATAGTTTGTGGTGTTGTATGGAAAATGGCAATATTAGAGAATGGATTTAGGTATTTGCAGAGGAACGTGGCCATGCCTTGCGGCTTTGGTATTCATGGGCATGTTGGCTTGACTTGAAGACACTAATGAAGCCAAGATTTTTCAGGTGAGAGCTTGGAGAAGGTTTGTAAGAATCGATTTGGGGATCTGGAAACAGAGAGGAAGAGATGAGAGGAGAGAGGGATGATATCCAAAATCGAAGAAGTTCGACAATCTTTGTGGATAATCTACCATTCAAGATCAGGAAGATTTGGGTCTACAACTTATTCTCAAGGTTTGAGAGGATCAAGGATGTTTTCATTCCAAATAAAAGGAGCAGTATCACAAAGCAGAGCTTCGGTTTCGTTCGTTTCGATAGTATTAGTGAAGTTGCCCTAGCCAACAAGGAGATTAACAACACATGGTACTGGAATCAAAGGTTAGCAGTTAAATTTGCAAGATTTCTGAGAAGGCAAGATAATGTCAACTATAGTCAGAATACATATGGTGAAAACCCTCAAAGAAGCACGGTCAGTGATCAAGCTAATCGATTCAAGCCCAGTATTCAGCACAGCTATGGTGTAAACCCTCAAAGAACCACGCTCAGAGGTCGAGTCAATCAATCCAACCCTAAGAATCAAAACCCCCAATTTGGTGATAATAGAGGAGTCAATGAAGCATATAGATTGAGGATGCATGTACCGGATCTGAACCAGAAGGAGGGTGAAAGGTATTTAGCAACTGAAGCTCATCAGTTCCAAAGTAACAAAGCAGATACTATACAGAGATTTCGAAAGGAGATAAGAGGAAAGGAGGTATGGAGACAGAAAGGAGTCACTAAAACTAGCAAACAAGGAGAGGAGTGGAATGTGAAATCAACAGGAATAACACCTCAGAAGAATACCCAAAGTATTTGGATTCAGCCAACAGGAAACGGGTGGTTGTTTAGAAGTGCAGTTGGGAAATGAGGAAATTAGTCTCTACTGTGAAAATGGAAGAAATTTTCAAGAATGAGGATATAAAAGATGTTCAAATTAAATCCTTGGGTGGGAGGTATTTAATCATGACTTTTCCCAACAAGGAAGACATAGATGAATTATTACAGATGAAATGGACACAATGTTGGTTTGAGGAGGTGAAGCCATGGAATGGAGAATCTGCTCAATTGGAAAGATTTGTCTGGATTAGATGTGGTGGAATGCCCCTTAATGCATGGGCAGATTCTACTTTGAAGGAAATTGGCAATTTCTGGGGACATTTCATTGAAGTAGATCAAGATACGCAAAGAGGAACTTCATTTGAGCTAGCGAGAATAATTATAGCAACTGAGAACCAAAAGCACATTGAAGGAGAAGTAGAATTGGTGGTTGTAAGGGTGAAGTATCTGGTCAAAATAGAAGAAGAAAGCACTTTCAGAGTTATAAGATCAACCAAGCAAAAGCTTGCACATGCTATTGATTTTGGATCAAAAGATGAGGAAGAAGATGATGAGATGGATAAAAGTAATAATGACAAAGATCGGAATAAAACAGATGGAATTAGCCCAATGGATGATTTGGCAGCAATGGGTAAAGACAAGTCTGACTTGGATGCCAACAAGGAAAAGTCTCCATGTCCCACGGTATTTCTCCTTGAATATACAACAAAGCATGCGGAAGTAGGTGAGCAGTTAATAGGGGAGGATACTATTAATAGCTCAGTAGTCCCTAAGTTAGCTGGGCCCAACAATCTCGATATGACTGAGGCTGGTCATAATGGTGATTCAAATTATTCTCTAGATTTGGATTCTTTAGTGGAGGACTGTGGAAGTCAATTGGTGGAGATACAAGACACAATTCATGAACAAATGGAGGATAAGGATAGTGTAAACCAGTCAGAGGAGGGTCAAGATTCAATTGATAGAGGTCTAGAAGCACTACAAAAGGAGGCTGAAAGACATTTGCAACCCATTGCTGGCCCAATTGAAATTGGATCATCTAATGGGATTAGAGCATCACAATTGGAAGGAATAAATTTATAGGTGGACTTAAATCCGAAGAAGTTTAGAAAAGCCTTAAGAAGTCTAACGTATGAAGCTTGCAATAATTCCAGTGAGTGTGAGGAGATTCATAACTCCTTAACTCCAAAATTAATCCCCAATCAAGAGGTAAGGTTTCTGGGAGAACTCCAGTATACCAAAGAAACTGGATCCAGATTGGGGATTAATTTTGGTATTATTGATGAAATGATCATGAAGAGAATAATTGAGATTGAAAACAAAGAATACTCTCTACTCCAAAGAAGCAACCCGGTATGCTAGTTGTATGTTGGAGGATTATTCCATGAAATATGAAGTTAATTTCATGGAATATCAGGGGTCTGGGTAGTTCAGTCAAGAAGAGATTTGTTTCTAAATCAGTGAGAGACAGGAACCCTGAGGTGTTGATGATACAAGAGATGAAAGTGGAGAGTCTTGAAGAAGGAATAATCAAGAAGATGTGGGGCAATCCTGATGTCGAGTTTGCTGAGTCAGGGTTAGAAGGTGCTTCGAAGGGGGGGGGGGGGGGGGGTGGTTTCTAACTATGTGGAACAAGGATGTCTTTAAGGCACAATCAGTCACAGTACACATGAATTTTGTTGTTGTTACAGGTATGCTCTACAACTTTGAATGTGCTCTAGTCAATCTATATGCCCCTAATGATGCCACTCTTAGAAATGAAGTTTGGAGACTGTTAATTCATCTTAAGTCCAATATAACAGTACCATGGTGTATAGGAGGCGATTTTAATGAAATAAAATATATGTCTGAAACAGTGGGCTGCATTAGAATCGAAAGAAGCATGAGGGAATTTCAGAACTTTATAAATGTGTCAGATCTGGTTGAATGACGGGGAGGAAGTATACTTGGACAAACTTTCAAGATAATGCCATTCACAGTAGGCTTGACAGGTTCGTAGTGTCACTTGAGTGGATGGAAAATTTTAAGCTGGTTTAGTGGGGCCTTTTTAGACCTATATCAAACCACTGTCCAATCATGATCACTGATAATAATTGGGACTGGGGACCTAAACCTTTTAGGTTCTTGGATATATGGCTATCTCACCCTAAATGCTTAGAAATCACCAAGGAGGCATGGGAAAATACTTTAACTTATGGTTGGGCTAGATGTCAAATAGCTAAGAAACTCAAAAGGGTGAAAAAAAGGCTCATAAGCTGGAGCAAGCAAGAATTTGGTAATGTCAATGTAAGAATTAAGGAAATTGACGGAAAACTACATAATCTGGATATGTTGAGTGAAATAAGACAGTTAAATTCTGTTGAGAAAAGCCAGAGAAGTGAATTGAAGGGTGAATTCTGGAAGCTATCAAGACAGCTAGAGTGTATTTGGAGGCAAAAATCAAGAATAAACTGGCTGAAGTTAGGCGACACGAATACCAAATTGTTCCAAATTATTGCCAACAACAGATTTAGGAAAAAAAACTCAATGGAAATTTTACAAGAAGGTTATCACATGAGCAAGCCCTAATTCTAGAAAGAAAGTTTAAAGTGGTGGAAATAGTGGCAGCTATAAAGGACTATAACAGTCTGAATGCACCTGGGCCTGATGGTTTTAACTTCTCTTTTGTTAAGAAGGCTTGGAACATCATGAAGAAGGACTTAATTGCTTTCTTTGATGAGTTTTATGACCATGCTAATTTTGCTAGAGGCCTAAATTGTACCTTTATTACTCTTGTTCCCAAACTAGAAGGGGCATCTTGCTTCAATGATTTCAGGCCAATAAGCATGGTAGGATGTGTGTATAAAATCCTCGCCAAGGTTGTAGCAAGTAGATTGGAAGTGGTACTACCAAGTATTATTGGTGAAACTCAGGCTGCTTTTGTAGGGAACAAGCAAATTCTGGATGGGGTGATGATAGCCAATGAGATCATAGATTTCTGGAAAAGAGGAAATTCAGGAGGTTTGATTCTGAAAATAGATTTTGAGAAAGCCTATGACTATGTTAGCCGGAACTTCTTGTTGGATATGTTGAGCAAACTAGTCTTTGGGGATAAATGGTGTCAGTGGATAAGAACATGTATATCATCAACGTCACTTTCCATCCTTTTGAATGGTTCAGCTACTGATGAAGTCTTCCCTGAAAGAGGTCTGAGGCAAGGTGATCCTCTTTCACCCTTCTTATTCAACATAGTAGTGGAAACACTGAATATTTTAATGGAGCGAGCCAAACGAGAAGGTTCAATCAGAGGAATTCAAGTTGGGAATAACGGAGTGGTAATTTCACACTTACAATTTGCTAATGATACTATCTTGTTTTGTAATAATGACACGACAGAAATTCTAGAGATCAAGATAATAATGAGGTGGTTTCAAGAAATGTCAGGGTTGAAGATCAACTATTCCAAGAGCATGCTTTGTGGAATTGGGGTACACGAACAAGTGGTGAAAGAATTAGCTGAAATCATAGGGTGTAAGAATGGGAAATTACCAATGAAATATCTTGGTCTACCACTTGGGGCCAATCCAAAGAGAGTCCAGACTTGGCAACCAGTGGTGGATGGTATGAAGAAAAAGTTGAAGCAATGAAAGAAAAGGCACATGTCTATGGCTGGTAGATTGGCAGTGATTAAATCCACAATGAGTAATTTGCCAATTTATTACATGTCTATATTCAAAGTACCTGTAGCGGTGGCAATTACAATTGAAAAGATGCAAAGGCAGTTCTTATGGGGAGACCTAGAGGACAAGAAGAGAATACATCTAGTTAATTGGGAAAAGATCACTAAAAGTAGAAAATATGGGGGTCCAGAAGTTAAAAGATTAATGGAACATAACAACGCTCTGTTGGCAAAATGGTGGTGGAGATTTAACAAGGAAAAGGAAGCTCTATGGGTCCAAGTGATTTCAAGGAAATATGATTTGCAAGATATATGGCAGCCACAGGTTCCTAGTAGAGGGAGATGTTCAGTAATTTGGAAAGATATCTGCTCCATTGGATCTTCGAATTCTAATATGGGAAGGTGTATCAATCAAGGATTTGTGCTTAAAGTAAATTCAGGGGACATAGTTAAATTCTGGGACCATAAGTGGTTGGGGGAGGAAACTTTGCGTACTATTTTCCCTAGACTACATACCATATCTACTCAGAAGGATGCCATGGTGGCTGACATAGCAGATGATTAGGGCCAGATATGGAACTTACAATTTAGAAGACCCTTGAGAGTTTGGGAAGAGGAACAAATGGGAATTTTACAGAACTTGTTGAGGACAGTACAATTACAGGAGAATGATGAGGATGTACTTCAATGGAAGTGGAGTAAGGATCTGAACTTTTCTGTGAAGTCCACCTATGCAAAGTGGGAGCACCAACACTTTCTAAGGGATAAAGATCTGGTCTCATTATGGAAAAATGTTTGTCCTCCTAAAGTAGAAGTTTTTGCTTGGATGGCAGTCCAAAATAGCATTGCCTCAAGGTCAGTCCTAGTTGGAAAAGGAATCTTGGAAAGCAATTTGGAATCTTGCCCTTTATGCAACAGTGAAGTAGAAACTCCTAGCCATCTCTTGTTACATTGCCATTGGGCATGGAAGATCTGGTCCAATATTTTGTCTTGGTGGGGGATAGCTTGGGAATCTTTTGTTACATTGCCATTGGGCATGGAAGATCTGGTCCAATATTTTGTCTTGGTGGGGGATAGCTTGGGCCTGCCCTTCTAGTGTACTAGCTTTACCGCAATTCTGGAATAACAATAAATTCAAGAACTTGGAAAAAATATGCTGGCAAGCATGCTTCTATTCAGTTCTTTGGACTATTTGGACCTGCAGAAATGAGGTGGTTTTCAGAAACAAGTCTTGGGAGGTGGAGGAGATTATTGATTTGGCAAAAAAAAAAGGATGGCTATTTGGATTAAAGGGAAATATATTATTAAGATTTACAGTGTTGAAGACTTCAAGAGAAACTTGGATGGTATTAGAAGACTGAAAATTGAGACTAAACAGTAATGGTTAATGATGAAGTATGGTATGATTAGCTCTTCTGGTTGGTGTTGGGTGGTTGTGGTCACATTGGGCTTCTATCTTGGGTCTGGGTAGGTATAGGTGTGGTCTCTTTGGCTTTCATGGGTTCTGGGTTTGTATTTTGTTTGGGGGGGTCTTTTTCATTGGTTGGGGCGAGTCTTTGCAGCATCATGGGGTGGTGTTTTTCTTTTCTGTTCTTTGTTGGTTTTTTCCTTTTCTGTCTTGTCTTTGGGGGTCTGTTGTCTGTGTTTTTTCTACTTTTGGTGGTCTGTGTATGTATCCTTCTTGGGGCGGATGTTTGTGTCCTTTTTGGAGTAGTGGTGTCTTTTGCTGGCCTGTGTGTTTGTTTTTTTTGGTGTCTTGTTCCTATTTGAGTCTAGGTTTATCTCTCTTTGAGTTGATCTCCTTGAGTCCTATCAGAATCTGTTCAGGATATAAGCTTATAGTTTCTGGTAATGCTTCTGGTCATGTTATCCTCACATCATGGTTTAACCGGTCTGTCACATTGATGTATCCTTGGACATCTTTGTGTGAGGATGATTCATCATTTGAAGACCAATGGTATCTGCTTTGCAGCTAGCATATGTTGCTGCTTCTGATTAAGCAGATGCTATTGATGGTGGCTCTGATTTGTTTCAGTTTCTGGATGCTAATTTGGGATTTCGAAGCTGCTGTTACTGTTGCTGTTTTCATTTGTGTTTGATCGTTGGTGATGCTGTGGAGAGTCTCGGAGTTGCTGCAGTAATTTGAGCCTTGTTGCTGTTCTTCATTTGCTGTCTGATTGTTAGGTGATTTTGTGGAAAGTCTTGGAGTTGTTGCTGCAATTTCAGCCTTGATACACTTCATTTACTGCTTGATTGTCGGTAAGATTGTGGAGAGTCTTGGAGTTGGTGCTGCAATTTGTGCCTTTACTACTACTGCTTTTTCGGCTATGGAGTGTCTGTGCTCGGAAGCAGATAATCTAATGCTGATATATATGTATTGGTATTTTGTGGCATGAGGAGGATAATCTATATGAATCTGCTTGGCTATACTTTGGAAGATTATGCTGGTACAAATTCTTTTGGAGGTGATGTTGCTGCTAATATGGTCTTTGAAGCTGTCAAGTCTGTTCCTAAAAGGCCAAGATAATTCTTCTGAGTTAGGCATTGATGCATTCACATAACTGCTGTTGTCAACCTTCATATTATCTTTTTTCTTCTCTTTTGACTTTACATTCAGCTTCTCGCTTGATGTATTGTATTCCATATCCTTGCTTGCTTGTTTGCTTGGGTATGGTTTTCCTCGATGTACCCTTTGTCAAGTTTTAATAAAATCCTTTTGTCGATCAAAAAAAAAAAAAAAAAAAACCGAAGCCAAGATTTTACTTAGCGGTTGGGAACATATGCACTAAAAAATATGAAAAGATGGACTATGATATGATCAATGTTTATTGGCTCTAGATAAATTAAAATAAAAAATTCAAAATTACAATAAGCGATATTTGTCATTTGCGCCTATCACAGCCCATGAAAGTTGCTTGACACGTGCTTTTCTTTCTTCGGTTTGCCGTTAGATTTCTTCCTTCTGTGTTGATTTGATACAAATAGAGTTTGCGTAAAAGAAAAAGTTTGAAGTTTGGTTTTCGTAATTAAACCTCATGTTTATTCCAGTTGGCTCTTTAAACATGTTTATTTCAGTTGGCTCTTTAAATTTGGATTAATATAGACTATTTTTTTGAACCTCGCTTATTAAAAAGGAAAAAAAAACTAGGGGACTAAATACTCTTTTCATATAACAAAAACCAAATGGAGAAAATCTAGTGGTGACGGACCTTTATATTTGGGGATAAGTTTTCATTTTAGTATAATAATTGCATTTTTGTAAATCGTTGTGGTGGCAACCGCCGTTTACTTGTCTCCTATTAGCTCCATCCTTACTTGAAGACAAGTCAAGTAATAAGAATGTGAATGAATATGCTTTGGTCTTGTATTTGTAATTTCATTTGGGCTAGCCTACTTGGTAACTACTGTTTATCATCGTATATAATAATTTTCTTTTTGATCTGGGAGCATATGATCATTAATGAATTGAGCAACAATCTAGTTGAGATGGGCTTTCGCTTGTTGCGATGCCATCCATATGGTCATTAATAAATTGAGTGACAATCTAGTTGAGATGGGCTTTCGCTTGTTGCTATGCCATCTTATCCCAATCCTTTTAATTTTTGTACATACTATTCAAAGTTAGTAAATTCTTTTGCCGTTGAAAAAAAGATAGAAAGTAATCGGTAATTCTATACTCAACCAATGAGGGACTTATCTCACGAATCTACCGTGAATAGATCTTTTCACTACAAATTGAAATCCTTTCTGGTAACATCACAAGTTACAACAATTAAGGTCACATCACATGTCCAGATAACTACGTGCATGTGCAGACTTTTTATTCGAAATAGCTTTAAATCCGCATAATGGGATTTTAAACCTCCCTTATTTCTTGTGTACTAGCAATGATGCTTGCATACTGCAAAACATCAAGCATTTCAAGGGCAAAACACAACCTTGTAGTTGGTTCCCCCAGGACATGTAAATGTGCTAGTGGGATCATCCTTAGGGTAACTATATGCATCTGGACACCTCTCTTTGAAAAACCTCGAGAAATTAGTGGGCCCACAGTTTCCTGAATTGCAACAGTATTCATCCGTCTTGAATACAGTGCACGGGTTGTTACATCCACCTGGTGCCCGCAGCTCAGCTGGGCACTGTCCATTTATATCGGCAGTGCACCTGATGCCGCGGGTGCACCCTCCAGAAGTCGGGCTGAAGTCCATTGGCACATTGAACCCGTCTACGAGGGATATGTCGAAGAAGTCCAAGTTGTTGAATTGGTTCAGCGCATATTCAGCTAGTGTGTTAGGTGGTTGACCGAAAGCCGTGCACTGGAGGACCCCACCGCAGTCACCGGTCTGGCACCCTCCCCTCCCCGACCCGTCAAAGTTGCAACCGGTTCGGGCCCATACCCGGGCTCCAGCTGTGCCTGCGGGTGGATTGATGGTCCAGGTCTGGCCCCGGTCAAGTTGTCGGCCACCACCGGGAACAGCTGCGGCCCAAACAGTGTTGGCGCAGTTGTTTGTGATGTCAATAGTGGCTGCTCGGGTGGAGGTGAGGAAGAGGAGGGTAATGAGAAGGGAAAGGGAGAGGGATTGAGACTTGAAGAACGTCATGGTTTGCATATACTTATGGAGTTGAAACTAGAGAAATGGGTGGTTTTTTGTGTGGCAATTTGAGGGAATGGCTTTGGGTATTTATAGGGGGAGGGTGGCTGTGTCTAAGTGGAATACGTAGCTTATTTTTGTTGGTAAGTTGGCTTACGTGGTGATGGTGAGAAGAAAAGAGAGGGTGGCCATTTGTCTAGAAGGGATCACATAGTCAATTTTTGCTTAGATGAGGATGCATGGACTTGGTTGTAGGGGTGTCAAAAAAAATCCGAAATTCGGTAAAACGAATCAAATTGGACCTAATCATGTTTTTTGGTTCTATAGTTTAATGGTCATGTTTTGGTCCTAAAAAATTAAAAACCGATAAATTTGATCTGGTTACTGTTTTTTTTTTTTGGTAAAACCATGGTTCTAAACTGAATCGGATACATTAATATCATAATATGTGTCGTTCATATACATTAATCTGTTTGTGTGCCTGATTTTTTATGGAACTAACAGTCCATCGTTTCCACTTCCCATGGAGATTCAAATGACTACTAATTTTGGCTCAAGGGTTGAAATTTTAATGAAGTTGCGGGGTATTTTTAATTTTATGAACAATTTGGCGATTATGTTTTCTAATTTCCAACGAAATGTTTGGATGCTATAGGGTAGAATCGAAACCGGACTGATATAGCGGCTAGGTAGTGATTAGGTTCTATATTTGTAATGGATAGGTTTCAGTTCTCATTTTTTTGGAATCGCTTGAAATGGTTAGATTACTGAATTCTGATGGAACCGGATCAATCCTGACCAAGTTGGTTAATTATTGATCTTGGAAAATTGTAACAAACCATATTCGAAGGTTGTTTTTCGATCTATATGATGTCAAATAATATTAGAAGTAGAAAAGTTTGAAAGTTAGCATAGTATTATATAAGGTTTTTCGAGTTCGAGCTTACAAACATAGTTAAAGGGTGTTTGGTGAATCTGATTCTGAATGTTAATTTTGATTATGCATTCTGGGACTCATGTTAAGGCTTCTAACTTGACACGCAAAATAATGCTGGGTTGCCTGAGGTGTTCGGGTTGTGCAGTGCATGGCATGGCGGATTGACTGATGGGTCAATATCTTGATGGGATGTGCTTGGAAATTGGTTTTTGAGTGGCATTTGTCATATACTACGGTCTCTACGCCTATACGGGTCCAATTTCCCCTTCAAATGAATGTGAGAAATTAACAGAAGGGACAAGCTAGGGAGGTGGCCGTGGAAAAGTCCCAGAGCGAGAAAACAGGAGAGAATATTCGGGGGTTTCGATCCAAAACCCCTTCCGAAACTCGAACTGAGATGCACTAGCAGCAGTAAGGTTTTAAATTGCGGTAACGGAAAATGAAACGATCTATGATATAGGTCATATATCGGCCGATATCATTCGTATAAGGTAAATAACGGTACTTGAGGTTCAAAATTCCGTTAAACCCGCCCCAAACATGGCCTGTCGCACCCCGATAGGATATGTTTTTTTCCCATTTGTTTGGGTAATGGGTAGGGGGAGGGGGTGATTTTGGAAAATCCGTCAGGGTTAGGGTAGGGGCAAGGGAACGGTTACCATGTCCCGATACATATATGATTATGAAATTACATTTCTCTCTTCAATAGCATAAAATTTTATTCTTGCTCTTATATTTTTATCCTTACAACCAAAATACCACATCATATTGTACTTATTTTTTATTTTGCTTTTAAATAGTAGATTTTGGTTAAGTTGTAATAATTATTTTGTGAACTTTTTATTATTTGTGCTTACTAATTTTGTAGTCTAAAACATATTTTCCTAATAGATAAAAAAAAAAAAGGGTGGGGTGGGTAAACCCGTTATCCGATAGGGGTGAGTGTGGGGGTGCCCATACATTACCCAGTTTGGTTAGGGGTCATCCAAGATATTAGGGTTGGGACCGGGGTCATGAAAACTGGCCTCAACCCGGCCCGTTGCCATCCCTACCGTTAAATAACGGTTGATACGTTACACGACGGCTTTTTATTGAAAACCTTGACTAGCATTAGTTTGAGGTTGTATGCTCAAACTTAAATTATCTTCAATTGTCAAGAGTCAAGGCGATCTACATTATTTTTTGTTTTGGCAAAAAATAAAATTCATGACCAAACAAGCACCCAGACTTAGACCAGACCACTGAGAAGGAAAATCGGGAGGTGATGAAGAGGAGGGAAATGAGAAGGAAAATCGGGAGTAAAAATAATTAATACAGGCATAATTACACTTGATTACATGACTTGGTTTGAGCAGAATGGCCCTAAGTATTAGTAGAGGCTTGGCTCGACGTTAGCGGATCGATTCACAGGGCCTATGGTTGATGAGGGACAGCTAAACCAAGCAGCAAGACTCATTAATTGTGTGGTGTAGGGCTCTTTTATAGAGGGATAGCCTTGTAGCAAGACTGCAAGACTCATTGCGTGGCGTAGGAAATTTTTTTAGGTGCCGGATGGCCGGGCAACACGTGTCTATGCCCGAACACTCAATCTGACCGTCGAAAACGCTTTTAGATGGCTCAAATTTATTTTCAAAAGGGTTTTAGACGATTGAGATGGGTGCTCGGACATAGACACGTGGTGCCCACCCGGTACCCAAAATAGCTCATGGTGTAGGGCTCATTTAAGCGTTCGTCCTCATTCGGATGTCCACATCATTCATTTTGTCATTTTATGAAATAATTTGAGTGCAAGTAGGAATGGCAATGGGGCGGGGCTGGGCGGGTTTTGCCATACCCCTCCACTAAAATTTATCCCTATCCACGCCTCCCGCCCCTAATCCGATTGAGTATGGATGGGCACTCCCTGCCCCGCCCCCATCGGATAACGGGTTTACCCACCCCGCCCCCTATTTTTTTGATTTGATTCCAAAATTAGTGATCAGAAAAAATAAAAGCTCACAAAATAACAATTATAACTCAACCGACACCTACTATCTATAATGAAAATAATTGATGTATAATGTGAGATTCTAGTTGTAAAGGTAAATAAGAATAAAATTAAACTTTATGCATAACAAATTTTTGGGGCAGGCATCTAGGAGGGATGATGTCTACCTTAACCGGATTGTTTTTTTTTTTTTTACATACAGACATAATTGATTACATGATCTGGTTTAAACAGAATGGCCCAAAGAAGTACTAGTAGAGGCATGGCTCGACGTCTCGGCCTTTCAAAAATGTTTTGGACGGCCCAGATTTCTCTCTCTAAAATTTGGATTATCTAAAATACTTTTAAAAAGCTGCGACGCGCCTTAGGTACGGCAACGTGAATTTTAGCCGACACCCGAGTTTTTCTTTACCCACCCAAGTTTTTCTCCAAGAAACAAGACTCATTGTGTGGTGTAGGGTTCTTTTAGGGATTGGGTATTGATGAGTGGGTTGGCTTGACGTGGAGACAAGTCAAGTCAAGTAATATTGGAGAAACAAAGAGAAGTGGCCGTTAGTCTACAGCGGACTTACGTAGTCAATTAATTGTTGGAAGTCTTTTAGATGCATAAGTAAATTGTGCGACTTCACACCAATCCAAATCAGCTAATAAATCAAGGACAGACTTATTCGGTTTGTTGATTTGAAAAATGACAGTAAGAACAATAAACGTTTGTTTTCCCATCTAAATGATGACAAACAGACTTAGGTCCCGTAGTGACCTAAAGTCACTACACCTTAATAGTGATTTCAATTGTAGGCCTTTTGAAATCTGCATTTAGGATTCGACCCATTCATTTTTTGAAGTATGTTAAGAACATTGTGGGTACAAAAAATTATGATCATCAGAGATTAGTACACATACAATTGAGCAAAATTTCTTGATTTGATTTTTTACATGAACGAATTACTCAGCATTCTCGACAAATTGAATGGTCCCGATCTCAAATACAAATTATAGAAGGCCCAAAATTGAGGTCACTAGAGGGTTCAACGACTTGGTTCATTAAGGAATCCCCAAATCTGTCATAGTTGAAACATTCAAAGCTTGGTTCATGCGTACAAAAAATTATGATAACAGAGATTGGTACAAATACAATTGAGCAAAATTTGTCATACGTTTTATTCTCTAAATGATATTGGTCATCAATTTTCGTAAAATAGATGGTATTCGACCAAATGACTACCAATATTCAATTGATTTGATTTTTTACATGAATAAATCCGGCAAATTGAATGGTTCTGATTCCAAATGCAAATTATAGAAGGCCCAAAATTGAGGTGACTCAGGGTGCGGCGACTTGGTTCATTAAGGAAACCCCAAATTGGTCATAAATAGTGGAAGGTTGAAACATTCAAAGCTTGATTTATAGGTGATCCTAACTTTTAGCTTTCCGGAGATTTCTGGCACGTGTTATTGGTGTCACAAATGCTTCAATCACGCCGCGAAACTAAACTATCTTCAAAGAATTACGAAGAGTATATAACACTAAACACATTATACTTTTACAAGCAAAACTGTTGAATACATGGTTAATAATTAGATTTCAAGAATCGATATAACCACAACTAACAATAGTGATTTTCGTCAAAAAAAATAAAAATAAAAAAATCAATTAATATAACCACATGGTAGTATACCCATTTTAAAACTAGGGGTGTTCCGCTAAGGGTGTTCTCAGAATAAACTGGATTTTCACAGTTTTTTATGTGATGTATTGTGATAGGATGACTTGTCTTCGTTTTTGAAAAAAAATATTTTTTGTTAGTGGAACACCAATAATGTTACGACTCCAATAATTCCACTGGTTGGTTTCTTTTCTCCAACCGATTCTCCTTTCTTATAAAGTAGTAAACTAACATCAAACCCATATTATGCACGATGTCGAAACACACGAAAAAATAAACTATTGATGAATACTTTAATTTTTTTTTATGAGGGACTAAAGAAGACAAAATAAGGAATTTGTTTTGATGTTTTGTCATAATATTAAGAACGCTGCTAGGGGTACCCCATATTTTGCACCGAAAATGCACACCGCATTGGTGAGACTTTGGTTCAAGCACTTTTAACTGTTCGATTGAGCTGATTTGAAATGGTGAGACTTTGGTTCAAGCACTTCTAACCGTCCGATTGAGCTAATTTTTGGTGGACCCCCTCGGAAAAATGTTTTAAGAACAATGAACGGTTCGGATCACTCATGTGGGACCCAAAAGCGGGTTGTGAACACCCCGCGGGAATGCCCACGAAATCGGTTGTTGGTTTGAAAAATGTTTTGATTAAACAGTTTGATTGATTGAATAGAGTCGCCACCCGGATTTGAGGACCATACCCGAGAAACCATTTGAAAAATGACTCTTTTACCCTTGAAATGGAAAATACTTTACCGGCCTCTCAAAATGAGATTTCTCGGGTCCGGGAGCTAGGTTACGTGAGGGGAAGGAATTTAAAGCACCCCTCACGCCCGGCATGATTACCGGTCTCTACTAAATGTTTGAAAAGATTTTGAAAATATTGTTTAAGTGGACTTTAAACACGGATTCATGTGAAAAACACAACAAATGTATCAAAAAGATTAATGAGATATGAGTGAATGCTTGTGCAAAATGTTATGAGTGGATGATTTTTGTACAAAAGATGCTAAAATTTCACTAAATGCCCTCAAACTGCCTTAGGATGTCTCAGAAAATGATCACAAATGTCCAACTCATCACACCTAGATTGCAATCTGGGCACCTGGATTAGGCAGATCCAGGCGCCTGGAAAGAGCCAATCCAGGTGCCTGGATTGCCTTCCAGACAGAAAACTCAGAGCCTCATTTTTCACAGTAGAGATCAAATGCAATGCTTTTAACTAACTCATATACACTCTGAAGGATGTATAACAACACAACAGCAGTCATGAACCTTAATTGTAGCTTAAATGCATGATATAAACTTAGAAATGACTTGATTTTGGGTGATTTGATGGTAACATACTCCAAGTGATCATTATAATAAAGATTGAAACATGCATGTGGCATGATTAATCTAAGACCAATGCAAGCAAATGATGTTCCATAAACTGAATGAAATGCAAAAGAGAGCAGAAATCATGATCATGAGGAGGGAATCCAGGCGCTTGCATGGAGGGGATCCAGGCCCCTGGACTCAATGCAGGCACCTGGAAAGTGATGATCCAGGCGCCTGGATTGAGTCTTGATTCACAAAACTGACTTCTTTTCTTGATGATTTTCAAATCCCTTTCAAACCCTCTACTGGTATAGAAGACCAGTGAGGACTTGATTGAGTCCCCCTCAGGGCCTTTTTGAACACTTTTGGTAGAAAATCTACCTTGAGAGCTTGATTTGTGAACTTGGATTGTAAGTTTGGATGATTTATGTTGGTTGAGTAGGCTGGATTTTGGTTAATAGAAGTGTATTAAACTGACTTTGAGTGGTTTGGTTGAGGATTTGATTGTAGATGATAGAAGTATGAGGATTTTGGGTAATGAAAGGTAGGTTTGTAGGCTAAAAATGAGTGAAACTAAAGGGGATCAATTGGGGATGGAGCTTCTGATGGAATTTCAGCAGAGTAACAGTAAGGAAAAGAGGGAGAGCTGATCCATGGAAATGGAGAGAGGGGAGGGGCTTTATATAAGCAAAGTAAGGTTCAAAAAGGGCCATTAGATGGCTTAGGGATCAAATAGGGGTCAAGGTAGGAGTCCACCAAAATACCCTACTCTCTCTCAACAGAATTCTGCAGAAAAATCCCTGAAAGATCCTCAAGACGCTCCTCCCCACTAACTTGACCTTGGGGGTCAAGTATCTGGAGAGAGTCCAGGCGCCTGCATTAAGGCAATCCAGGCGCCTGGATTGAGTCCGGGCGCCTGGAATAGGTGAATCCAGGCGCCTGGATGGCGAGACAGCACAAAATTTCAAACTTCGCGGGGCCATTCCGGGTGCTACCGAACTCCGTTTTGCGCATGGTTTGAAGCGTTGGAAAGCTTGAAAGGTCTACTTTCTAACCCAAGTGGTTTTAACCCAAGATGATTTGTACATCAAAATGTGTGACCATTTTACCCTCAGAAGGTCGGAAGAATGAATCGTTTCGGTAAAATGGGCATATCTCCCTCATTTCAAAATGGATTGGGACATATTATATATCAAAAAAGAGGGTTTTGAATGTACTAGAAGGTGGTGCAGGTTTGGGTTTATTTTGGAGAGGTTTAGGAGGGATTTCCAAGTTCACAATCAAGCTCTGCGTGCTCTTATCAGGCATTTTCATCATCGAGGATGCTTGACAAGTTTCTCGGGTCAAAATCGGGGTGTCTACACGGGTCCCCGAAGGCGCAGTGTGCATTTTCGGTGCAAAATATGGGGTACCCCCAGGTTTTCCGTAATATTAATTCCCTTATTTGTCCCTCACTTTTAACACATCAACCCGCATAACCCAACATGTATAATGCGACCCAAATATGCACATTCTTGCACCCAAATCCAAAGTAATGGATAATAAAAAATGATATGATTATGCACCTATTAGTAGGAATACATAACTTTTGGACAATGACAAGAATTAATAAGTCTTTAAAAACTAACATGAAATGTGCCGTGTTGATCTTTCAGCGGCATTTTGGGGACCATTTCTTTCTTTCTTTCATTTGCAAAGGGTGTTGGAAAAGTCTCAAAGCAGAAAGCCAGAAAAAAACGATTACTCACCCGGTGGCATCAAAGCAAGGCCAAACATAGTTTTAGCAAGTCATGTGATACTATTCTTAAGGCCCCTTTTGATAACCTGACTCGCAAGATGGAATTCGTATACTGATGAGATTAGGATATACTTTATAGGTTTCATAATACAATGGATTATCAATACCACCTCTAATTTCAAGTTTTTGTTTGATTTTGAACAATACTAGTGCATGCCCGTGCCTGAAAGCACGGTTTGAGTAATTGATGCCCGTGTCTGTACCCGTGCCCATTCTTTATGGTCCTTGGTTTGAATTTTGAGAGAGAGAGAGAGAGAGAGAGAGAGAGCGTGGTCTGAAATTTTGGGTGTGCTCAGTTGGTAGAAGAAAAAGGGAGAGAGAGAGAGAGAGAGGGATAACATATAATATGATGATTGGGACAAAACCGCTCTCCGTTGTAATATAGATTAGGTCTTTGGCTAAAGAAATTTGGTAACAATACATCAATCAATGTAGGTGAGTAGCAAGTCGAATTGGCTGTTAGATCGCACTCCTTGGTTTAACAGTATCAAAGTGGGGGAGGGTGATGTTCTTCTGTTTCTTGAAGTGAAGACCTAATTTTGGTTTCTTTTTTTCTCTTTAGTATTTGCTCTCTCATCCAATTATTCAATGGATGTTTTTTTTTTTTTTTTTTTGCTTGATCTCATTTTTGTTTTGTTCTTCTCGATGTACTTTGCCGAATTTTAATAAAAATTTTGTAGTGAGAAAAAAAAGTCAAATTGGAAATTAAAATGAAAAAGAAAAAGTCACATGATTCTCTGCGGTAATTAAAAATTCCAGAATACCAGCAAATTAAGCCTTAAAAATTTCAAAGTCAATTTCATAATTAAAAAAATACAAGCCAAACAGGAATAGAACCATAATTCAACAAGTCCATCGTCAATCTATGGTTTATATATATATAAAACTTGGATACATGGACTATTTGATGGTTTAATCAAGGATAGTTTTGTACTTTCGCAAAGGGCAAGGTTTGGACTGGACTACCAATAACGCGTGTGAGAGCGTATTGTTGATACCCCTTATGGACCGGATTAGTAGTTCCTTTGAGTCCAAAGTTTGGCCGGAATTGAGGACGGAACGATATTATAGGGTGACGTTACCGGTTTCATGTAAATCCAGTACGCACCGACCAATACGGTACGAGATTCACAACCTTAGTCCAAACGGATTTTTTGTTACCAAAATATTAGGAATCTCATGGGATTAGTAGTCCAATCTCAAGGGCGAATATGGTAATCAAACGGGGCCAAGATCATGACTTTCCAGCACTGGGAAGTGATTTTTCGGTGTTGAGAGTTTGCTTTTGGAATCTGTCGAGACTCGAGACTTCGATTTCCGCACGTTGTTCGACACTGACACTGATTTGCTCACCTTTTCTCTTGTTTGCAAGCACTTGAGTGGTTAGAAGATTTGTGCTCAACAATGCTATGAGTACTGCACCTAAATGCACACCACCCTAAAGTGAAAAATGAGGAGAGGCTCATTTTTTGGGTGAGTCCCACATTAGGCTTCTCCTCATTTGTCACCTCAGGATGGTGTTTATTTAGGGTGCACAAATGGTGTATTCATATCATTTTCCCTTTGCTACGATAAAGAACTTTTAACGTGGTTTTTAAGCTTTATTAAGACCTTTTTACTCATTGTACTACATATGTCTTTACCAAGTTAATAAAAAAAAAAATTCCGATCAAAATAGGAATTAATCTTTCGCAAAAGCCACGTGAAAGTTGCGGTTGGCGCGAGTCTCTATAGGAGGGATATGGATTTGTACATAAAGTGATTGATAAGGGAGACCAGGGTTCAAGCCTCGGCAGAGGCATTGGGGTTTAGGGTTATGGATAGCTTTTAGACCAACTTTGGACTAATTCACTAACTCTCCTGCTAACCTCTCTACTGATGTATATAGAATGAAAAAAAAAAAAACCAGACATGATTTGTGCTGTCTGTGAGTCAAAACTAAATTTGTTCGTAATTTTGCTAGATATTATTGACGAAAAATGTTTTCCACACTTCCAAATGCATAAAAAATAATAGTTCAAAATAAATTTATCCCCCTTCAGAAATACGCAAATACGCAAATGGCCGTCCGTGATTCTGGTCGTTTGGCACTTTACCCCCTTGCTTTAACAAATTCCATCCAAATTGAAGGAAATTGTGTTACATGCACGAGATTTCAAATGGTAAAATTATCCAAGTCACCTACTGACCTCTATATGTGGCACACCTTGTTTGACTGAAAAATCTAGATTTAGAAGAAGAAGAAGAATAAGAAGAAGAAGGAGGAAGAACGAAAGAAAGGAAACTGAAAGTGAGATGGATTAGAAAGTGTGAAAGGGTAAATTGAAGGCGAATAATGTTCCTTCACACAATTTCCTTGATGAGAAAATCTGCTTCACGGAGCGACCGGAAAATGGTCCCTTTGGGGACTCCACCAACACCTCATCGCAATGATCTGAACCGGTCATCTTGTAGGGTCCGCAGAATAGTGTATATATGTAAAAAAATGAGCTTGACTCGACATCGTTAGCTATGTCAAAAATCAAATTTTGGTGCAAAAAACAAGGGCTTGGATCATTTCAGAACTTCAACTTCTGATATGATCAATGTTTACTAGCTCTAGATAAAAATAAAATAACAAACTAAAACTTATAATAAACAATGTTTGTCAAATGCGCCTATCACAGCTCGTGGAAGTTGCTTGACACACTGCTTTTCTTTCTTCGGTTTGTCGTTAGGTTTCTTCCTTCTGTGTTGATTTGATAAAAATAGATCGAGTTTGAGTAAAAGGCAAAGTTTAAAGTTTGGTTTTCTTAATTTAAACCTCATGTTGTTAGGATTCCAACAACGCACCTCTCGCAACAGAAGCAGTAAAATCAAGAGAAACACAACACACAAATATATGTGGTTCGGCCAAATCGGACTTACATCCACGGGGAGGGGGGTTTCACTATAATCCGGAGAAACTCCGTGTTCTTGTGTTACACACTCACACTCAATCTCACAATAATGAAATCCTCATCAGTTCTCTCGTGTATCTCTCTCTCTGGGGAGCCACAATCGGCCCCCCTCTCACACTCTCTGCCTCTCTCTCTCTACATTGTGCTACCACACGCCATAACCTAGGCATCACAGAGTATTTATAGAGTTACACATTAAAACCCTAGTCCACTCCCTCTGGGCCTAAGCCCAACTGGCCCACACGGGGTGGAATCCCAACAATCACCCCCTCCATACCGAGTGGGCAATGTCGTCTGCAACACCCCCATGTCGCCTCCTCCAATCAGCTAACTCTGGCAAGCGCCTGTGTCACTAACCAGTTGAGCATCCATGCACCACCAAACAGAGTACACAAATCCCGAAAGAGTGTATCCTTGCAAAACCAGACTCCGCAGCCAATCAAAAAATCCGAGTACCGCACCCCCTAAAAAAGAATGCCTCCACTCGCACACCTCAAATCCGAAGTGTATGCGCTCACCAACAGAAGCGCCCACGCTCTCCAAAAGAAGCGCCTGCACCCCCTCATCGAGTGCCCGCAGCTTCATCGCCGCGCTCCGCCACTCTAGCATCCTGCCCTGTCAAGAGAATGCAGCAACCCTCTGCCCACACCAAAGGCTCATTCCTCCAAATGATTTCACACACCATCTGCGATGAGGCCGACTCCTTCTCTGACACCGCATCCCTCACCGAGTACCTCCGCACCCCAAAACCGGGATACACCTCTCGTGAATCTGGGATGGAACAAATCCTGCTAGATATCCGTGGCTCAAACTGATCTACCGCTCTGACAGGCGCCTGTGTCATTCCCAGACGAGTTACACCGCACCCCAAACGGGTACTCACTCGAATGAATGTATCCCTGCAAGCCAGATCTTCCGCGGTTGATCATAATCCTGCACCCCCTAACCGGAGTACCCGCATCCAGGCATCCAAAACCCAGATGCTCATGCCCAATCACAGGACATAATCCGTGACTCCATCTCTCCACACCAACATGAGCTCATAATTGGAAAGATAATCCGCCATAAAAAACACAGAAGAAAGAGAATACCAGTATGCATCATCTGATCTCCATTTCAATCCCTCTATCCGGAGCTCCCGTGAACAACCCATAGCAACCAATTGCAACACCATTGCTGGCCAGCATCCTGCACACTCCTGATTTGACTATCAACGCATCTAGTACCATCCGGTCATGACTCCTAAGTACACTCCAGCGCCTATCCTGTGTGCAACCGCAACTGTCGCCTCTCCTGCTCACGTTACAAAACACCTATACTGCCTGACCATGCTTGACATCAGCTCCAACTGTCACTGCACTCCCACAAGCCTGTATGGTGGTCCATCATCCAATCCAATGCAGCTCAAATCACAACTGCAAATCCTGATAATAGGTCTTCAAATCCGACTGAACCAGACTGCCTCCGATCACTGCTAACCAACTCCGACCTGTCACTCTAGTAAGCGTCTGTGTCATTACCAAACAAGTGTATCCGCACCCATCAACAAAGATGCAACACCTGAGAGAATGTATCCCTGCTCACTAGCTTCTCCGACTGATCACCACGGCTCAAACGCCGCGAATCCGCAATCACCCGATTGCTCCGGTCAACCTCCGATCTCTGTAAAGTCTGTCCAATACTCCTGGTGTGTAGCTGTCCAACTCTGCTCTCCTTTCTGTCACCTCTCTGCCACTCCTGCCACTATTCTGGTGTTCTCGCCACTCTCCGTCAGCTCTCCCGGGTCTCATCCTGCCCTCTGGTCCATCCATGTTCCATTCCCAGCCTTCCTAGCACCCCCTGGACTCCCATCGGATCACCCCATGGTCTGCCTCCGACTCAACATCATCCCATCTGATTGATCTGACCGCATCGGATCCTCCTCAATCTCTCTGGATGAATCTAGGACTGCAAAATCTGGCCTGAATCACACAAAACCAAGCCCACCATTGAATCTGGAACCATCCAATTAGCTAAGAACAAGCCTCCTCACAACCCAAAACGCCTCTGAACACACAAATCTAGCTTAATCCAGCAACAAAACCTGCTTCCGAGCCTCTACACGAAAAACAGAGCACCCGGTTGGATCCGGAACGTCGAACCCGGTCCGGAACAGGTATGAACCGGCCTCGAACTGGACAAAACAACACTGAACCGGTCAAAATACCCTTACTGGTCTGCTGCCAGACCGTCCCCCGGTCTGGACCGGACCGGACCGGACCCGGTCTGATAACCCAATGAACCGCCGGTCTAACCCCTGATATGGCCAGTCTGACCCCTTTGAACCCTCGGTTTGATCCTTTTGACCTCAATGAACCTAATCCTGACCCTTGTGACCCTTATGACCGTAAAAAAAGGTCCAAAAAGTTCACTGACCTGACCCCAGCTGACGTGGCAGCCACGTCATCGTTGACCGGCTGACGTGGTCGATGACCATCCAAGCTGGCTCCTCCGTGGCTGCCCAGTCAGCGCCACATGGTCATCCTGTACCTTTGACCAGTGCGTGAACCACACGCGCGCGACAGATCTAACGCGCCGATGTTCCCCCGGCGCGTGGCAGCGCGTGCCGCATCTTCCGGCGACCTCTCAAGTTCCACGGTGATCGTCTCTTCATTGCGATCATAACCCTGTGCTCAAATCTTGAATCCGATCATGTTTTGTGAGAGCACCACTATTTCCGCCGCTCGGCTCCGCCCGCCGCTGTTTAGGTCGAGTTTTCGACCTACTCCGGTGACCAAAAAAATACCCCGAGCACTCCGTTGGACTCGTCTATGAGAGTTGCACCTATCCCTCTGATCAAAAACAAGTTTCGTCACCTGTTTTGTCCGACCAAAGCTTCAACAGTGCTCCAATGGCTTCCGAGTGATTTTCTGACTGCTCTGCGCTCTCTGGTGCTTCAACCCAAGCTCTGATACCAGTTGTTAGGATTCCAACAACGCACCTCTCGCAACAGAAGCAATAAAATCAAGAGAAACACAACACACAAATATACGTGGTTCGGCCAAATCGGACCTACATCCACGGGGAGGGGGGTTTCACTATAATCCGGAGAAACTCCGTGTTCTTGTGTTACACACTCACACTCAATCTCACAATAATGAAATCCTCACCAGTTCTCTCGTGTATCTCTCTCTCCGGGGAGCCACAACCGGCCCCCCTCTCACACTCTCTGCCTCTCTCTCTACATTGTGCTACCACACGCCATAACCTAGGCATCACAGAGTATTTATAGAGTTACACATTAAAACCCTAGTCCACTCCCTCTGGGCCTAAGCCCAACTGGCCCACACGGGGTGGAATCCCAACACATGTTTATTCCACTTGGCTCGTTAAATTTAGATTTAGACTATTTTTTTGAACCTCCTTTATTGAAACAAAAACTAGAGGACTAAATACTCTTTTCATATGACAAAAAACAAATGGAAAAAAAATCTAGTAGTGAGACATTTATATATAATTTGAGGATAAATTTTCATTTTAAAATAAATCGTTATGGTGGCAACTGCCATCACTTATCTCCTATTAGGTCCATCCTTAAGTAATAAGAATGTTAATGCATTGCTGTTGAATATGCTTTGTACCATGAGGATGAAACTTGTTTTGATCTCTTCCAAGTGCTTTGGTCTTGTATTTGTAATTTCATTCGGGCTAGCCTACTTGGTAACTGTTTATCATAGTTTTATATATTAATTTTCTTTTGCGTGCATGTGGGGCATATAATCATTAATGAATTGAGCGACAATCTAGTTGAGATGGGCTTTCGCTGTTTGTAATGCCATCTTATCCTGATCCTTTTAGTCTTTGTACATACTATTCAAAGTTAGTAAATTCTTTCGCAGTTCAACCCAAAAAAAAAAGGTAATCAGTAATCTATACTCAACCAATGATCCACCAATGAGGGAGTTGTCACACGAATCTATCGTGACAAGATAGTTCACTATAAATTAAAGGAAAAACCTTTCTATAGCAACACATGTCCTATAACTACACACATGTACATGTCCTATAACTACGTACATGTGCAGACTTTTTATTCCAAAGAGCTTTAAATCCGCATAATGGGATTTTAAACCTCCCTTATTTCTTACTATAAACTAGCAATCATGCTTGCATACTGCAAAACATGATCAAGCATTTCAAGGGCAAAACACAACCTTGTAGTTGGTTCCCCCAGGACAAGTAAACACAACCGTGCTAGTCCGATCATCCTGAGGGTAACTATATGCATCTGGACACCTATCCTTGAAAAACTTCGAATAATTCGTGGGCCCACAGTTTCCTGAATTGCAACAGTATTCATCCGTCTTGAATACAGTACAAGGTCCGTTACACCCGCCTGGTGCCCGCAGCTCAGCTGGGCACTGCCCGTTTATATCGGCAGTGCACCTGATGCCGCGAGTGCACCCATTAGAAGTCGGGCTGAAGTCCATTGGCACATTGAACCCGTCTACGAGGGACATGTCGTAGAAGTCCAAGTTGTTGTCTCCGTTCAGTCTATATTCAGCTAGAGTGTTGGGGGCTTGACCGTAAGCCGTGCACTGGAGGACTCCACCGCAGTCACCGGTCTGGCACCCTCCCCTCCCCGACCCGTCAAAGTTGCAACCGGTTCGGGCCCATACCCGGGCTCCAGCTGTGCCTGCGGGTGGATTGATGGTCCAGGTCTGGCCCTGGTCAAGTTGTTGGCCACCACCGGGAAAAGCTGCGGCCCAAACAGTGTAGGCGCAGTTGTTCGTGATGTCAATAGTGGCTGCTCGAGTGGAGGTGAGGAAGTGGAGGGTAATGAGAAGGGAAAGGGAGAGGGATTGAGACTTGAAGAACGTCATGGTTTGCATATACTTATGGAGTAGAAACTAGAGAAATGGGTGGTTTTGTGTGCGGCAATTTGAGGGAATGGCTTTGGGTATTTATAGGGGGAGGGTGACCGTGTCCAAGTGGAATGCGCAGTTAATTTTTGTTGGAAAGTTGTCTTAGGACCTTAGGTGGTGATGAATTTATTGGCTTGAATTGATCTTTTAGACGCCTCACGTGTTCAAGTTATGGTGAGAAAAAAAAGAGAGGGTGGCCATTTGTCTAGAAGGGATTTACATAGTCAATTTTTGGTTAGATGAGGACGGACTTGGTAATTAGGGGTGTCCAAAAAATCCGAAAACTAGTAAACCGAATCAAATTGGATCTAATCATGTTTTTTGGTTTTACGGTTTAATGGTCATGTTCTAATCCTAAAAAATTAAAAACCATAAATTTGATTTGGTTACTGGTTTTTTTTTAACCATGGTTCTGAACCGAACCGGATACATTAACATCATAATATGTGTCGTACATATGCATAAATCTGTTTGCGTGCGTGATTTATAAATTATGCAACTCCAAGAGTCCATCGTTTCCACTTCCCATGGAGATTGAAATGATTCCAAGTACTCCCTCCGTCCCATTTTAAATATCCCTACGTAAATCATGTCATTTTGACTTTAAAAGAAAAAATATCTCTAAATACTTTTTTTTCCCAAAACTTTTACATCATTCAAAAGTACTCGTTGAAATCTTTTGAACGATAAAAAAAAAATTCAAAAAGTAATTCCGTAAGTATTTTATTTTTAAGGTCAAACTTGCCTGGTCTCACGTCAGGGACATTTAAATTTGGACAGAGGGAGTACTAATTTTGGTTCAATAAATGAAATTTTAATGAAGTTGCGGGGTATTTTTATGAACAATTTCACGATTATGTTTTCTTATTTCATATTCTGTGGAAATTTTTGGATACCATAGGGTAGAATCGAAACCAGACTGATATAGCAGTTTGTTAATGACTAGGCTCTATATTTGTAATGGTTAAGTTTCGATTCTCATATTTCCAGAATCGCTTGAAATGGTTGGGTTACTGAATTCTTTTGGAACCGGATCAATTCTGACCGTAGTGGTTAATTATTGATCTTGGAAAATTGTAACAAACCATATTCGAAGGTTGTTTTTCGATCTATATGATGTCAAATAATATTAGAAGTAGAAAAGTTTGAAAGTTAGCATAGTATTATATAAGGTTTTTAGAATTCGAGCTTACAAACATAGTTAATGGGTGTTTGGTGAAGCTGATTCTGAATGTTAATTTTGATTATGCATTCTGAAAGTCTTTGGGACTCATGGATTCTAACAATGTTAACTTCACTGGGGCTTCTAACTTGATACGGGAAATAATGCTGGGTTGCCTAAGATTTAGGGCACGACGGAGTGGCTGATCAGTCAATATCTTGATGGGATGTGTTTGAGGTATCTGGATTGTTCACCACACAGCGGAGTGCCTGATTAGTCAATATCTTAATGGGATGTGCTTGGAAATAGGTTTTTGAGTGGCATTTACTATTGTCCTCATATAGCACGGTCCATAAGGTCCAATTTTCCCTACAAACGGGAGAAATTAACAGAATGGACAACCTGGGGAGGTGGCCGTGGAAAATTCTCAAGAGGGAGAACACAGGAGAGAATATTCGGGGGTATCGATCCAAAACCCCTCCGGAAACCCGAACTGGGATGCACTAGTAGCAGGGTTCTAAAAAGTGGCAATGGAAAATTTAACGATTTGTGATATGGTCATATATTAGCTGATATAGTTCATATAAGGTATATAACGGTAATTGAGGTTCAAAATTCTGTTCTACCCCACTCCGATAGGATTGTTCTTTGGATAACGGGTTGGGGTAGGGAGTGATTTTGGAAAACCCGTCAGGGTTAGGGTAGGGATTGGGGAACTGTTACCCTGCCCCGATACATATATGATTATGAAATTACACTTTCTCATCCAATGCATAAAATTTTATTCTTAATTATTCTTATATTTTTATCCTTACAACTAAATCACCACATCATTTTATAATTATTTTTTATTTTCCTTATAAATAGTAGAACTTGGTTTAGTTGTAATAGTTATTTTATGAATTCTTTATTATTTGTGCTCACTAATTTTAGTGTCTAAAACATATTTTCTTAATACGTAAAAAAAAATAGGGGCGGGGTGGGTAAACCCGTTACCCCATAGGGGCGGGTGCGGGGTACCCATACATTACCTAGTCGGGTTAGGGTCGTTAGGGAATTTTAAAAACAGGGTCGGGGTCATCAAAACCCGCCTCAACCCAGCCCGTTGCCATCCTTACCGTTAAATAACAGTTGATACGTTAGACAATTGCTTTTATTGAAAACCTTGACTAGCATTATTTTATAAGAACTACCAGCGTACCGATTTTACCGATGTTTTTTTGCTGTTGTTTTGTTTTGGTAAACGACCAAACAAGCACACTTAGGCTTAGACCAGACCAGCGGGAACCAGTAAGCAGATGAACCACACATACAGCTCCAGCGCCGGTCAAGTACAAACATTAACCGTAGAGGGACAGCTACGTAGAAAGACTACAATACTCATTGTGCGGTTTAGGACTTTTTTATTTAACCCCATAGAGGGACAGCCCCAAGTAGTGGCTATTGTGTGGTGTAGGAGAAAAACTTGGGTCAGGTGTCGGTCGAATATGGTTACGTGGTACCCGACTGTAAATTTTCACTCCCTTTTTTTTTTTTTTTTTTCTCTTCTAGCTCTTTCTTGATTTACAATCTAGACCGACAAAAATACTTTTGGACGATTGAGATGTGCGATTGAACACCATTTGACCATACCCGACCGACACCCAAGTTTTCTCGTGAGCGTTCAGCTTCATTAGGACATCCACATCATTTATCTTGTCGATTTATGAAATAGTTTGAGTATAAGTTATGCAAGTAGTATGAATGGAAATGGGGCAGGGCAGGCGGGTTTTGCCATACGCCGCCTCTAAAATCTATTCTCGCCCCCACACCTAACCCAATCGGGTAATGGATGAGTACCCACTGCCCCGCTCTATCGGTTAATGGGTTTACCCATCTTGTCCAGTTGCACTCCTATTTTTTTTACATATTAAGAAACTATGTTTTTGATTTCAAAATTAGTGAGCACAAATAATAAAAGTTCACAAAACAACACTTATAACTTCACCAACATCTACCATCTCTAATGAAAATTAAAATAATTGATATATAATGTGAAATTCTAGTTGCAAGGGTAAAAATGTAAGAATAAAAGAAAATTATCCATAAAAAATGTTCGGGGCGGGTATCGGGGAGGGGTGATATCTACTGTAATCCGGTTGGATTTTTTTAATTCTCTCCCTACCCCAACCCTAATCCGAAAAATTTAATAAACACTCACCCCGACCGAGGCGGGGTGAGGTTGGTGGAATCGTCATCCTCCATATGCAAGGTGAGTTCATGTTGAGCTGGAAACGTACCTAACAGTCACGGAGGGGCTCTTGAGGCAAAGATTATCTTGGGAATTGGGTATGGATGAGTGGGTTGGCTTGACTTGGAGACAAGTCAAGTCAAGTAATATTTGAGAACCAATGAGAAGTGGCCATTTTAGTCTAGAACGGACTTGGTTTTGATCTAAATGATGTCACAAATAGTAAAAGGTGGAGAACATTCAAAGCTGGATAGTTGATCCAAACTTTTAGCTTTCCAGAGATTTTTGGCATATAAGTGTTATTGGAGTCACAAATGCCTTAATCACGCGGTGAAACTAAAATATATATCCTCAAAAAATCCATTAATATAACCGCATGTAGTATATCAAATTCAAAACTAAATATGATAATGTTACAACTCCAAGAATTCCGCTAGTTAATTTCTTCTATCCAACCGATTCTCCTTTTTTTTATGACGTATAATAAACTAGCATCAAACCCGTATTTTTCTTCCTATTTTCTTTCTTATGGAATTCACTAATTCACACTATTACGTGAGACACAATAGATCACTTCTGCTATTGCAACACAGGCAAGCAGCTCTAAATAGGGTCAAAAGCTCGATCAATTGCAGTCACTTAGAAATTCATTACCAATTGGATCCTCAGTGATTCTATACTTTTCATTTTTCTTCTCTCTTTTTTGCCTCGTGTTATGTGTGATCTTTGAGGAAAATAAAAGTAGTTTTAAACATACATATTCCATTTTTCAGGCACAATAAGTACGTAAATGTATTTTTGTCAAGTATAATTTCATTTTCCTCTTGATTTTTAAACTCAACAAAGACAAGAGAAAAACTTTGGTTCTTTCACAAGAATCACAACAAATAAGATATTTATATATTATCATTCCTATCTTTTCTCTCCGAAGATCCAAGATCCATCGATAGTAGAATAATCTTCATTGCTAAGTTCTTCAATGCACCATTAGCATATGCAGTACTCTTGCCAACTTTGTTAGGTCCTTGTGACAAACTTATGCAAGTAATTTTACAAATACACTCACTCTCTTTGTTCTTCGCAAGTTCAATTTCATGGCCAAATAGTTTGATTCATTGTTGATCAAATCCATGTACAAATGTAGGTGCTAAGGAAATAATTTGGTTAACTTCTTTCAATTAGTGGTCAATGGGGTTGGTTTGTATACTGTCAATGTCACTATTACAACTTTGTGGTTCACAACAAGGAGATGAACCTCACCCTCTTTTCCTGGAAATTGGAAGGAACCCAGAAAAAAGGTGAAAAGGAAAAACCGTGTGGGGTCGGTTCACTTCCACCACAAGTGCTTAATATCTAAAAGTCTTCAGCAATAATTCAGAATTGCCAGTGACAGGGTGACCTCATTTTGTCTTTCAAAAATGCTAAGTACCCAAAATTAAGTATCCAGAATTGACCCAAACACAAGTGTGCAGGCTCCACACACAGTGTATTAACTCTGGGTACAAAATTCTAGGTATGTATCAACACCCTTTGTCTTTAGATAGCTTTTATCTTGTATCTAGTCAAGCCACTTTTTTTTTCCTTTCTTTTGGTCGGTTGATAACGGTGTTATGGGGTCTATTACTGGCTTTACAGTTGCACTAAGGCCCTTTTTTTTTTTTTTAATTATAACATTTCAATTAGAAAGATGGGTGATGCTACGCTACACACCCCCTATAAATTACTCCATATGAGATTTTGTGGCTAAATGTATGAAAAAGCGTACGGTATGCATCTCATACGGATAGATGGCCGAGATTGCGCCACATATGCGTGTGGGATTTTGTGCCACCTTGGACCATTGACCATATGAGATAGTGTGTATATTGATAGAGAGTTTGTGGACTCTAATATTTGTTATTGTGATTACCGATATGAGAGTTTGTGGACTAAATATGAGATTTGGTGTTCCAATAGGAGATTTTATAACGGATCCAATATTTATTGTTGTGATTATCGATATATGAGATTTGCTGCCCAATATGAGATTTTGTAACTATCTATATGAGGTCTGCACAGTTCCAATATGAGATTGTGTGGCTCCAAATATGAAATTTTGTGGACTTGTATGAGATTTTGTGACTATCCGTATGAGGGTGCATACCGTACGCCCTTTTATGCCTCTAGCCACAAAATCTCATATGGAGTAATTTGTAGGGAGTGTGTACCGTAGCATTTCCCTTGAAAGACTGAGAAATCCAATCGTTATAGTTCTTATTATATAGAAAAATTCTAAAATCAGCCCATTAGGCTGATATTAAGCCTTAAAAAGTGTATTGAAATATGTGAAAAATATAAAAAAATGTGTGAAACTATATAGAAATGTGTGAAGAGTACATTGAAACTTGTGATTTTTTTTTGTTTTGTTATTGCCTTATTTAGAAAAACCCTATTGTATAAGTAGATTTGTCCTCTTTGTCTGTGAACGTTAATGCATTGCCAAAACCATGTTCTTTGTGTACTTCATTGCCCTCTGTGTGATTGGTTGTGTTATGACTTACAAGCCAAACAAAAAACTTCTAATCAAGTCTATACATATTAATTCAAGACAACTTGTAGAAATTGAATGTGTTTTCATAATTGGATTGTAGAATAACTTATTATTGAATAAATACTTAAGTTACGACAAACATGTTTATAACTTCTATTAAACAAATTATTAAAAACTAATAAAAACCATGTGGGATACTCCTACCACTAGTAGCTTATCAGATCATCGAACATCAATAAACACATAAACATTTTTTTTTTTGGCGAAATGGACAATTTATGCTTAAAATCATATTGTTCCTTATCTCCTAAGTCCTAACATTGTTACCTTTTTTTTTTTTTTTTTTTCTGATTATGTTATCTTTTCTTTCGAGGCAACCACCAATTAAACTTGGTAAAGGTACACATTTGTTTTTATCGGGTGACTTTCCGTCAATCTCCACCACGTTACGTTTTTCTTTTTGACAATGCCCACCAATTAAACCTTTTCTTTTTAGGGTAAATTTCATAGACGTCCCTTGAGGTTTCCAACACTTTCCCTGACCTCCCTTGAGATTTCTCAAATAACACTGTCATCCCTTGCTTTTGCTGACAATAGTAATATTCCCCCTCTTATTTCACCTTTGAATATTAAATTCCCCCCTTCTGTTAGTTGGCTGTCTATGGAGCTAAGGAAAGTTGCTGAGGTCAGCAATAATTTGCGTTATTAGCCATTTTACCCATATTGTAGACACTAACATAATCGCCCTCATTTCCTCGTAGAATACACAAGGGGAAAAAACGTGCCTTCTCTGTCCTCGAGTCCATTCAACTAATTCATAATCACACACAATAAAATTGTAGCTCTCTAAAATACCTATGATTTTAATGAGTTCCAAAATTAAAACAAAATTTAGAAGATAAGGTACATGAACTTGTGGGATCGAAGTATGTAGGAGCTGTATTATCCTTTTTATTGTTCTAAGAATTCTCGTATTTTTTTTGTTGCAATAATAATTGCCGAACAAGTAAATTTGAGAGAATAGGAAAATAATAGAATAGGAAACAGTGGCAGAGCTAAGATTTTGGACCAAGAGAGGCTGAGTTAGTAAGTATTTTTTATTTAAACACATGCTTATTATATTATAGAGTGTTTGCTTTTTCAATATGATACATTTGTCCATTAAAATTATAGTAAAAGTATATGAATAATTTTGTACTATTATTTCGTTATACTACAACACTCACATGCTTATTTAATTTGTATTTAGGCAAAAAATTGAGGAAGAATAATGTAAAATAGCCTAATTTTATTAAATCATACCAAGATTATTAGGATTATACAAAACTTACACTAATGATATCAATAATACTCAAAATTATATATCATGTAAGGACAATATTTCAAGCCACTGGTAGGAAACAACCAGCTTAATTATGAGAATATGAGACTTGCTAGAAGCACTCTAGCTAATATTCCTCCCTCATGAAGGTTCAACTGGTGTGTATTAGTCCCAAGATTCAACCCAACCGCTCACAAGCTTTCTTCATCTGATGTTCATGACCGCCAGGAAAATTTGAACAAGTCACGAATTGCAACCGAGTGGCCCAATGTGTAATAGCCCATATTTCATGTCACTTTCTTAGGTATACCTAGGCTAAGTATTTGGGCCGAAAAAGGGTCCATGGTCAGCTGGGGTTGGTCGTTATAAATGGTATCAGAGCCTCGCCCTCATCTAAATAACGGGTAGGATGCGCTTTGCCACCACGGACACCAGGGGAGGTTGCTAGGATTACGCAACGATGTAATTGCATCCCTAAGGGGGAAGATTGTAATACCCCAGATTTGGGGTAAGTGAGTACTTCGTCCCACATTGGTTGGCACCTCGAGTTTCACTTGATATATTAACACCTATCTAGGGCTACATGTACCTTCTTAGATATACTTTTTCACGCTAAGTGTTTGAGCAGAAAGAGGGTCCATAGGCAGCCAGGTTACACAATCATACATAAAATAGAGACACAAAACTCTCCTATAAACTCATAATCCCTCTGTTGTGGATTCTTCTATGATATGTGTATGCCTCCTCCAATTTTTCCACACTACACAATCTTTAGAGAATGCCCATATTTATAGGTGATTAGAATTTTATCTCATCTATTTATAAAAATTATTTATAAAAATTATTTGTAAAAAATGTTTGAACATAATGATAAGTATAAAGGTTAAATTCCTTAGAGACCCCCTCATCTTTACTCATTTTCCACGGAGACCCCATAACCTTTAAAAGTGTCCATACTCACCCCCTTATCTATGTGAAATGCAAAACACCGCTTACTCCGTTAACGGAATGACGACAAATGAACTATAATACCCCTTAAAAAACACCCACACTCACCCCCTCATCTATGAAAATCATCCACAGTCACCCCCTCTCTCTTTCTTTTAATTATTTTTTTAGTGTGTTTGTTTACAAAAAATTTCTGTTTTCAAAAATAAAATTTAGTGAATTTGTTTTTTTATTTCAAAATTAGAGTGTTCATGTTTTGTTTTCAAATTTGATTTTGTTTTCTCTAAATATCTACATTTGTTTCATTTAAAAACACACACCCCCCAAAAAAAAGATATGTGTATATCTGATATTAAACAGAACTAAAATAATATCAAATAAGTGGTTTTATAGAACAATAATATCATTCATACATAAAAAATAATACTAGAGAAGTCATCTTCAACAAGAATAATATCATATCAATATTCAATTTAATAAATAATATCAATTTGGTGAATTTGGCAATGAACTCAAAATTGAGTTACGGTTTGTCCTGTCGGGCTCATTTCAATCCCTAAGAACTACTCTAAACTACTCCAATATACTTAGGAAGAGAAGTGAGAGGATTATCTACCTTCAATTTGGTGAGAGGAGTGAGAATTTGAAAGTTTATGGGTTTTGCTAGAGGTTGAAGATGGAGTCGATTGCTTGGGATTGGGCTTCAATGGTGGCTCTTGATGGACGAATGTGACTCCATATGTATATCTATAAACATATACAATATAATACATTTACAAAACAGTGTGTTGCAAGACATTTTCGTTTGAAAATTGCACAAAACAGGGAGCAGCAAACGGTTGTGTAACAAAAGGGGGTCTGTATGGCTAACGGTGAAAGATGAAGGGGTGAGTTTGGACACTTTTAAAGGTTAGGGGGTCTAAGTGGAAAATGAGTTTGAGGGGGTCTCTAAAGAATTTAACCTTAATGAATTAAACCAATTGTCCGTTACAATGTACTAAATGACATTGAATGTTGTAGACACCCCAATCTGGACCCTCAGGATTCCGGAACTTCCCCGATGATGAAGATGCCTAATAAGGACGTGCAAGGTTTGATCAAAGATTTGAAAAACCCCACCAATATAACCTCCCATCAAATCACCAAAATATCCCTCGGAACTCTGGAATGTCCCAAAACCTTGAAATACATGCACCTGGATGGGTCCTTCAGGCACCTGGATTGGCTAAGTCCAGGCGCCTGGAAGGGGTTCAGGCGCCTGGATTACATGGTCCAGGCGCCTGGATTCCGTTCAGGCGCCTGGAAATGCACAATCCAGGCGCCTGGATATCAGTCCAGGTTGAGTGTGTTTTAAGTTGTTAGTGGGCGGGAACGAAATCTTGGGAGATTTTTCTGCAGAATCAGTTGGGAGGGAGTGTGGGGGAGATCATTGCACCTACACTTTACCCCCTAGGTGACCCCTTGCCCTTTCTAAAGGACCAAGTGGCCCTTTATGGACCCTTGTTTGCCTATAAAATAAGCATCCCTCTCCCATTTTCAGAGGCTGGAGAAAAATCATACTCCTACACTACTGTTACTCTGCTAAAATTTCCCCAGAAGTTCCATCTCTCTCTTCATCACACCTCAAAACCCATTTCCACTCCAAAAATTACCTCTCTTGCTTCAATAATCCATCATCTACCCATCTACATCAACTGAACTCCATCAAAACATCCATAAACTACCCTTTCAGTTCAATAAACCCAAGAGCCAGAACCTACATTCTTACAAAATCCACTCCAAAAACTCATTTTTAAGTTCTTGATCAAACCAAAAAGGTAGTTATCCTATCATTTTGTCCGAAAAGGCCCTGAGGGGGACTCAATCAAGCTCTTTTTGGTCATCTATACCAATAAAGAGTTTGAGAGAGGTCTCAAAATCACCAGAAAAAGAAGTCAGATTGTGCATCAGAACTCAGTCCAGGCGCCTGGATTGTCACCTTCCAGGCGCCTGTATTGAGTCCAGGTGCCTGGATTCCCTCCATGCAGGCGCCTGGACCCCTTGTTCATTTGTTATGTTTTCTGTTTTCTTTCATATGTTGATCTTTTTGATATATCATTTGCATATCTTAGTTCATATTTCTTTACATTTTAAGTTCTAATTTGCACTTAGATGTTCATTTTGAGTATTTTGAGCTTGGAATCATGCTTTCAAAGAGGATCTCATAAGAAAGAGTTGGTTAAACAAGCTTATGTGTCATTCTTGAGCTCTGATCATACAGTTTCTAAGGTGTTTGTTTAGGATCTGATATGATATTTAAGGGTATTCCTCATAAGTATTCAAAATGAGCATTATCAAGGTGTTATTGTTGCATTTTTAGCATTATTTCATTGCATTCAAGTTTCTTCCAAGTGTTAAGCTTATTACCATATTATCAAACATTTTCCAGAATGCATGAAAGTTGATCAAAACATCCAACTTATTGATTTCTGTTTGAAAAAGGGATTTTAAAGTTTCTGTCTGGATGGCATCCAGGCGCTTGGACTCACCTTTTCCAGGCGCCTGGACTCCCTCCAGACTTACATCTTATGATCAATTTCTGAGGTATTTTGGGACATTTTTGGGGTGTTTTAGTGTAATTTCTGTATCTTCTGTGCATAAATCATCCATTCACAACACTTTGCACAAGCATTCACTCACATCTCCTTGATATTCTTGTTGTATTTGATATGCTCTCACATGAATTTGAGTTTAAAAGTCCATTTAAATAATATTTTTCAAACCCTTTTTAACATTTAGTAGAGACCGGTGGTCACATCGGGCGTGAGGGGTGCTTTGAATTCCTTCCCCTCGCGTAACCTAGCTCCCGGACCCGAGAAATCTCATTTTTTTTTAAAGACCGGTAAAATACTTTCCATATCAAGGGCAAAAGAGTCATTTTTCAAATGGTTTCTCGGGTAAAGTCCTCAAATCCGGGTGGCGACTCCATTCAACCAATCAAATCATTTTCGAAATCAAAACCATTTTTCGTGGACGCGATCGCGCTCCCGCGGGGTGTTCACAAATGTGCAATAAGTTTTGTAACCATCAATGAAATAAAGACTGAGAATTAATGTGGTATAAGTACTCACTATTTTTTTTATTATTATTAAAAAGTTCCATCAAGCTATGATTTAGAATGCACATGGTAAAATTTGGTGGTTAGCTTGACTTCTGAAATTATTTTTGTCTTTTGAATTTTGTACTGTTTTAGGGAATATTTTATTCGACTTGACTTCGGAAAATCGAATTTATGACTAAAAACGAGAATTATTATTAAAGACATGAATACATCAAAATATTTTAGTTGCCTTATTTTTTTCGTTCTTTTTTGAAGTTTGTTTCATATTCGTCTTGTCATTTTTCTGTCAACACAAATTGAAAAGTTAAAACTTTTGACCTAACTTAAAAAAAAAAAGAAAAAAGAAGAAGTTAGATCACCTACGAAAAGAAGGGGATATAATTAGGAGAGTCTTAACTCCATCAAACATTGTGAGAGTATCATTTCCAAGTTAATTGGCAACAAAAAAAAAAAAGAAAAAGAAAAAAAAGAAGAAGACGAAGAGCCCATTCATCTTCTTTTTTCTCTTTTATTAGAACAGGTTTCGTTTATTCTCACTTATTAAAACATGGGAGAATAACCAAAACCCATTTAATACGTGAATGTTTGAACTTTTTAATTTTTCATGCTTTACAAGACATGTCATTCTTTTCACATATATACACTAATTAAGAAAAAACAAAAAACAAAACCAAAAAACCAAGCTTAATGGGAGAGGGAATTACCAGCCACTCTAGTTTCCTTACATAGTGCACTGTCCACTCCTCTGACAAATAGAAAAAGCACCGTGCACTCCAAAAGGCAGTCCACGCCCAGGACTCTTTGGAGCCCAAGCAAATGTACTGTCTACGCTCAAGCCTCTGACAAAAGCGGCAGAAAAGTCAAGACCCCATGTGCCGTCTCTCTCTCTCTCTCTCTACCCAGCCCACCTAAGCCCCAAGGTACCCTATAAAAGTGCCTAAACCTAAACCCCAAGGTACCCTATGAAAGTGCCTAAAATCCTAGGGTACCCTATGAAAGTGCCTAAACCACTAAAAAGCCTACAATAGGAAAGTGCACCCTAAACCTAAACCCTAAGGTACCCTATGAAAGTGCCTAAACCTAAACCCTAGGGTACCCTATGAAAGTGCCTAAAATGCTAGGGTACCCTATGAAAGTGCCTAAACCACTAAAAACCCTATATCCAACTTTCAATTGATTATTTTCATAATTGACTTTTAATATTTTGGAATATACTGTGTAAATTCTAAAATGTACGGTCTAAATTCTAAATGTACAGTCTAAATTCTAAATGTACGGTCTAAATTTTGAAATGTACATTCTAAATGTACGATCTAAATTCTAAATATACAGTCTAAATTCTAAATGTACGGTCTAAATTCTAAAATGTACATTCTAAATGTACGGTCTAAATTCTAAAATGTACGTTCTAAATGTACGGTCTAAATTCTAAATGTACAGTCTAAATTCTAAATGTACGGTCTAAATTCTAAAATGTACATTCTAAATTTAGGGTGCCCTATGAAAGTGCCTAAACCTAAACCTTAGGGTACCCTATGAAAGTGCCTAACATCCTAGGGTACTCTATGAAAGTGCCTAAACCTAACATCCTAGGGTACTCTATGAAAGTGCCTAAACCTAAGAGTGATTTACAGAAGTTTACCTGCAAATTTTTCTAGAATTTGAAATCATTGGAATGAATCTGAGCCACTGATTTCAAATTCTAGGTAAGTTTCATGGGTACTTAGCATTATTTCCAAAGTAATGGATAAAAAACAGTGGCGGAGTCAGAAATTGAAGTCGGAGAAGGCCGAATTTGATACAGGACAAGATACCAAGAATTTTAATTTATGGCAACGTTATTTTAGTAAAAGATTGATTTAGGATATTTTAATTTTCGGACTTGTTTTGGTATGTTTTTATTAGGTATTAGTATTAATTTTCATAAGTAGGTTAAGTAGAATATTTTATTTGTATTAGTCTTTTATTTTATGTTTCTTAGTTTCTATTATTATATTTCTTGGTTAGCAAGATTATTCTGTTTTCTAGTTAAGTTAAGGTTTAGACTATAAACAAGGATGTAGCCTATAAGCATACCTAACTTTTAAGCTTTTAATCAAATACAATTTCAGAATTAATCTCTTTCTTCTCTAGATTCAAGAACTCTTGAGGATTCGAGACTTATCTTCGTTTGGGCTAGTATGCTAAATAGTCTCTCGTGAATTTCACTGCGTCAGAATTACGAAAGAAATTTTGGTTCAAAAATTTTTCCATGACTAAATTCAATCATTCGAGTTTTTATGGGACAGTTTTGATAAATTAAAAACTAAATCCAATCATTCGAGTTTTTATGGGACGGTTTTGATAAATTAAAAAATAAATCTCAACTATTGTTGTTTTCATATCATTCGACGGACGCAGTATCATTTTTGCACAGTATACTTCGCCACAATTAATTTTCTTGAAATGAAAATTACTCTTACATTTTAATTATTCCCAAAATTTCATAATTTTTTTAAGAACATTTATAAAAAAATATGCAAAATATACTCCAAGATAGGAATTCGCCCACGCCCCTATAAAGTTCCGCCCCTATATAGTTCTGCCTTGATAATAAATTTAATGATATGATCACCTATTATTTGGAAAATTTAATGATTTGATTGTACACCTATTAGTAGGAATACATAACTTTTGGACGATGATCACAAGAAATAAGAAAAATTAATAAATGTGCCGTGTTGATTTTTCAGCGGCATTTTGGGGACCATTTCTTTCTTTCTTTTGCAAAGGGTGTTGGAAAAGTCTCAAAGAACGCCAGAAAAAACTATTACGCTCACTTGGAGGCGTCAAAGTAAGGCCAAGCATAGTTTTCGCTAGTCCTGTGATACTATTCTAAGGTCGTGACTTTCTTGTACCTGTGAAGTGAATTCTAACTACAAAAATTCTATGTTGGTGAGACTTCGATTTCCGCACATTGTTTGGCACCGACACTGACATTTGCCATCTTTTCTTTTGTTTGCAAGCACGAGTGGTTGGTAAGAAGATTTGTGCAAACATAGTTACGATAAAATAATTTTTAACGATAATGCTTTTTAAGCATAAGACCTTTTTACTCGTTGCACTCAGGGCCGCAAACGAATTGCGAGCGAGCCGAACTCGAGCTGGAGTTTCAGGATCGTTTCGTGCACGAGCTAGCTAAAGCTCGGGCTCGGCTCGATTGTATAGTCTTATTAACATAAAAAGTTGTAATTTAGGGGGTTTATTTATGAATTTTCAAAAAAAAAAATTAACATAAAAAGTTGTAATTTTTTTTCTCCCCGTGGGGTCAGCTGACCCCACTCTCAATAAGCTGGAGTCACCAGTGCATCGCGTATCTCGGCCGTCCAAAACACTTTTGGACGGTCTGGATTTTACATACACTCTTACCAATTAGAGTTAAATTAAAATCCGGACCATCCAAATTACTTTTAAATGGTTGTGATGGGACATTGAAGGTATCACGTAAGGCGCCAATGATACATGCCCGGCAGGCCGGCACTGGAAAATGTCTAGTCTATCTGTAGGAGGGATCTGGGTTTGTACATCAAGTGGCGGACTAGTCTATGAGTGAAAACTAAATTTGTTCGTAATTTTAAAAGATATTATTGACGAAAAATGATTATGCATAAAAATAAATTGCAAAATATATTTATCCCCCCTTTTGGTTTGGTCTATGTGCAATTTACCCACCTATCATTTAGAAATACGCGAATGGCCCTCTATGATTTTGGTCGTTTGGCACTTTACCCCTTTGCTTTAACAAATTCCCTCCAAATTGAAGGAAATTGTGTTACATGCACATGTGTAGAGTGTTCAAAAGGTAAAATTATCCAAGTCACCTACTGGTCAACCTACAATGTGGCACACCTTGTTTGAATGAAAAATCTAGGGTTAGAAGAAGAAAAATATGAAGACGAAGAATGAAAGAAGGGATATGAAAGTGAGATGGATTAGAAAGAGTGAAGGGTAAATTGAAGGCGAATAATGTTCCTTCACATATGATTTCGTTGATCCTTGGTGTTTGATCCCTTCTTCAGACATTCAAAATCAATATCATGTTATTAAGGTAACCAAATGCTGTCAAAGCGAAGCTCCTAAATCAAATTTTCCACCTCTTTCTGAGACAATATTCCTTGGTTTTTGTTTTTCCACGGCAAAAGTCAGTACCGTTAATTAAAGTTTGTGAGGTTTGAACCATCAGTCAAATGCATGTGATTGAGTTTTAAGCATCAACCCTCTCAATGCTTTTGGAGCACCGAGTAATCTGTCACGCAAAACCCAAAGGAAAAGGAGACGAAAAGGAAGATTTATCTAGATTCAAGCAATGTTGTTTCCTGTGTTTCAGGATTCCAGCACTCTTATAAAAATCCACTTGAATTATGATAAAGTCAGGGGCGGCTCATTTAATTGAACCCCTGGGTTCACAAAATGGACTACAATTTTTAATTTTATATTTTTTAAATATAACTTGATTTTTCTTGAATACTATCCGCATCGAATACTTCATACATAGTCAAGTAAACGGAAATTCACTTAAATTTGTGAATTACATAGTCAAGTAAATGAAAATTTTCTTTAATTTGTGAGTAAATAGACAATATAGCACAAAAAAAAAAAAAAAATTAGAGGCCCAATAAATTTTCATTCAACATAAATATGGTTATTATATATAAAGCAATATATGCCAACATATGAAATATGTATAGTGACATGTGTATAACTATTACATAGCGAATTCCATTTGCACGTTTGAGAGGAAAAAAAAAAGAACAAAAAAAAACAAAAGAGGGAGGAGAGAGATACCTGTTCTTGTCGTTGCCGGAGCTTCGTTTGCTTAGATTTTGGAGTAGTTCTGATTTTGATCGATGACTAATTTAGGGCTAATACGTATTTACGAATATACATACTTTCGATCTTTGATTAATATTTAAGGTATTGGTATGAGATCCCAATAATCACTTGTAGGATCTCCATGGTATGTTTTAGTCCCAAAATTCAATGCCCTAATAACCAATTGCCAAAATAGGGGATAATGAGGAATAGGGGGAAATTTGGGTTTATTAAAATTTGAGGATGAACCAAACATGAAGAAAACTGGACTGTTTGACTAATACAAATTTGTGCCGAGAACTTCTCTCTCTAAGATGCTTAGCCCTGAATCTCAAATCTCAAAATCTGATCCACTCTCATAAAAAGAAAAGGACCACTTGGAAAGAAGCACAAAGAAGATTAAAAGCAACTCCTCATCCGAGATGCCTTGCCCCATGGATGCTGAACAGGGTAATACATCCCAGAATATCTCAACAGAAATTCCAATGGAAAACATCATCACAAAAGAACAACAGGAGGAACAAGTGAAGATATTCACATTCCAAGGCAAGGTTACAGAGAAAGCTAGATCATTCAAATCAGCTCTGCTCAAAGCTCATATTCACTCCATGGATTGTGACAAGGAAAAACAGTTTGAATTTGAAGAGGAAAGTGAAGATGAAGACATTGATTCAGAACCAACCAAAACGGTGTCTAGAATTAAGGTGAATTCTCAAAAGAACACCTCAAACGTATTAGACAAAACCACAAGGGATGTCTGATCATTAAGCTGTTAGGCAGAAATATAGGTTTCAAACCGTTTATGGATAGACTCTCAAACCTGTGGGATCTTGAAGGGCTATTTACCCCTGTAGATTTAGGTTTGGGCTTCTATCTCATTCGGTTTGAGTCGAAATCAGATTACAATAAAGTATATACCGGGGGGCCGTGGATTTTACAGGATCATTACCTAACCGTACGAAAATGGCAGCCACAATTTAAGGCAGACATGGCACCAGCGATCACTACTGCAGTATGGCTGAGGTTCAAATACCTCCCTTACGAATTCTATGACGAAGAAAGCCTGCTCATCATTGCGGCTAAATTGGGTAAACCACTCAAAGTCGACATCAACACCATTGATGGATTACGAGGAAGTTACGCTCGTGTTTGCGTCGAGATCGACCTCAGCAAACCATTAGAGGCCTCTGTGGCAGTGGGTAAGTATGATTATCAAATCGAGTACGAACATATTCACCAGATCTGTTTTTTCTGTGGCAGGGTAGGGCATCGGAAGGAGACTTGCAGCCTTGCACCGGCGCCGGAGAAGAAAGATGCTTCCGTGTGACTGTTGAAAAACCTGCTACACCTGCTTCGCCTGAGCCAAAAGCTGTTAGATACAACGGTACAATTGTACTCGACGAACCTAACGAAATCGGCTATGGCAAATGGATGCTAGTTACTCGGCGTAATCAAAACAGAACTAAGGTCAGTGGACAGGGGCTAAATGGTGCCCCAAAGGACAATAGGCCCAAGAGTCAAGCTGGGCTAAAGGAGAGCCCAAGGTCGACTTGGAAAGAAAAAGATAATGGATCTACTAGAGTTGACAATGGTAAAGCCAAAGGTACCATGGCCCAGCAAAACAAACCTCCTCCTAGGCCCAATGCCGCTAAGCCTAGAGTTTACAACTTAGTACCCCAAAAAAGGAAAGGCCCACACCACCAAAATGAGTACAAGTTTGATTTTAATCCTCTTCTTAAACAACCAGCCCAGAATCAAATTGTCTAGCCAACCTATAAGCCCACGAACACCATTGTTATTGATTTAAACCTTAGCACAGAAATCCCTATTCTAGACGCAGCCATTTCCCACCCCTCTGGTGAAGCCTCTTCTTCATCTACTAACAACAGTAACCCAAAAGATCCACCAGACATATCCCTTCTTCTAACACAAACCTGCCATGAATATGCAAGAAAAACAGGAATCAAGGGTCAGCTACCACAATATCAAGTTGAAACTAGAACCAGAGACAGAAGTTGCTCACCTAATAGGAATCGCGTGGTGGACAGAGGAAGTGGGAATGAAGGTAAAGAACAGGGAGAAGTTCCTGAGATGCACGGACACACTCCAAGTGTCAATGAAGCCATTCAGGAAGCACAAACCATCGCTGTTAGACATGCGGAACAGCCTTAATCCACCAGGTTTTATTCCACTCGATCACAATTTCTTAATGGACGGTTACAGAATTTTAGTCTGGAATTGCAGAGGGGCGGGTAATGATCGGTTCAAAACAAACTTCTCTGAAATGATCCGTCTTCATAAGCCTGAGATCGTAGCCATTCTCGAGTCAAAGGTCAGCCTCCAATCAATGGGCTTCTTTTTCCATAACCTAGGCTTCACTAGAGATACTTTTTCAGACCCTAATGGTAGATCGGGAGACATTTGGATCCTTTGGGATCCTTTGAAAGTTGTTGTTTTCACTATATCCATCAATGCCCAAGTCATCCACACAAGAGTCCAAAAAAATGGTTCTGAAGATTGGGTGTTCTTTGCTCTTTATGCTGGCCCTAATCCCAGGCTTAGGGAAATCCTCTGGGATGGTTTGAAAGAGTTTGCTATTGCTAACCAACTCCCGTGGGCTATCACTGGAGATTATAATGATGTTGCTAGTATCGAGGAAAGCAGAAGCTCAGTTGTAGACACAAGCCATGCACAAAGGAGAAAATTTGTGGAAAATATCAACTCGTGCAAACTCATGGATATTGGTGCTTCTCGTCCAAAATTCACATGGTCGAATGGATGTCAGGGCTCTGCCAATGTACAGAAAAGGCTAGACAGAGGCCTTTGTAATGAGGAGTGGAGGGAAATGTTCCCTGAAGGTATGATTCAGAACTTACCCCGCACCTATTCTGATCATTCCCCTTTGCTTATTAGTTTAAATGGTATTCTTCCTGTTGCTACTGCTAGTAGACCTTTTAGATTTGAAGCCGCTTGGATCATGGATCCTACCTTTGAGAATATTGTTGATTCTAATTGGGTGGGTAGGAATCTGCAGGAAAAAATTTCTAATTTTTCTCAAGTTGCCTTAAATTGGAACAAAAACATGTTTGGAAACATATTCAGGAAAAAGAGATGGACCTTGGCTAGAATCAAAGGTATTCAAGAAGCCCAGAGCACGAATATTTCCCATAACCTCATCATTTTGGAAAAAGAGCTTATTCTTGAATACAATAAAATTCTTGCTCAAGAGGAAATGTTATGGTTTCAAAAATCTCGTTCCAAATGGATTGTGATGGGAGAGAGAAATACTAGATACTTTCATCTCTCCACCATCATTAGAAGAAGGAGATCCAAGATTACTATGCTTAAGGATAATAGTAATGTTTGGATTGATAATCCTATGTGATAGGCCCGCGATATCGTAGATATAAGTGCTTAAATAGGGTAGTTTTAACATGTTGCTATTTAATTTATTCCCTATTTTCCACTTGATGCGTTGCTTTGGTATGTTTTTGTGTTTTTGCTAATTTTCAGGAAAATAAGGCTGTTTTAGCGCGCCAAGATTGGCTTGTAGAGACTTGAAGGCCGTGATAGAGCTTGAGGCCATGGAAGGCCGTGGAGACCAAATGTCAGAGTGGATTTTCGAGGAAAGCAATTTGGACCATCGCGAGCGCTACAAGAATTTGATGGAGCGCTCAAAAGTGGCGCAGCAGAAGTCAGAAATTGAACAGAGGCTTGGGGAGCGCTACACCAAAAGTGGTGTAGTGCTACCGAGAGGATTAGCGGTCAACGGCAATTATGGGGGTCAACGGGCGAAACAAGAGATAAGGGCTCGGGAGCGCTACACCAAAAGTGGTGTAGCGCTACCGAGGGCATTATCCAGAGCTGGAAACGCGGTCGTTTTGGGTCGTTGCGGGTCCAATTCCGATTTGTTTTAGGATTTTAATTGTAAATTAACGGGGATTTCATATAAATACTCCCTTTAACACTTGAAATTAGGATCCAGACATTCATAACTTAGGGTTTATTTTCTTTCTTAACTTTTGGCTGCTGTGTTTGAGTTTTTAATTGCAGATTCAAGTTTAATTCAAGTTCTTCAAGTTTTCCAGCTTTGAATTCTTGTTCTTCGAATCCATTCTCTTTTCCGCAAATCCATGGTATCGTGTCTTATTTATTTCAATTGTTCGAAGCATGTTTAGATCTAGGTTTAATATGTTTGCTGAATTTATTAGAGTCATGAGTGAGTAATCTCGTAGAGTGCGGCTGCGGGGCGAAGGCGCTCCGTGGCTAGTTTGATTAATGTTCTTACCTCGGGATCGAATTAATTTAATTTTTGAGCAATTTTAGAAGACGAAAACTCTTCTAACAAACAAAACCCAGGCATCGCCGGAATTCGAATGCGCACGGAATCTGGTGACAGGTGGTGCGCATTTGTTAGGGATCCTTTTTCCTATTCTAAAATCAATAAAATGAATAATTATGGCCCGAGTAAACATTAGTTAGGCTAGTTGCGGACGCTGGGTTCCCACAGCTGTACTCCTCTTTAATCATATTCAGTTAATTTAGTCTGGTAATTTAGTTAGTAAATTAATCTCATTAAACAAGGGGTGGTTACCTAAGAGCCAAGATAAACTGTGAACCCGTCATCTTTGAGTCCTGCACACGTTCGTCCGTCTCTGTGGATTCGACTCCGGTACTTCCGGATATTATGCTACATCGATCAAGAGTCCTGCGCTTGGGACACGCCTTTATTTTAAGTCATCCGGTCGGTCAAGCATTTTTGGCGCCGTTGCCGGGGACGGCAACGTGTGTTCAAAGAAGTCGGGTCGGGTTAGTATCTTTGTGTTTTTATCTGAGTCAATAAAAAAAAAAAAAGTGTCTTTTGTTTTTAGCATCTTTTTGTTTCTAGGTTGAGTCATCTAGAGTCAGTCGAGTGGTAAGTGTTTTGCGTCTTAAGTTGAAAAAAAAAAAAACAAAAACAAAAAAAAACTGATGGGCCTTCTTGATACCCCTGGGGAGTTAGAGTGACACCATAGTATGCTGTTGAGTAAATTCGCACAAATTAACGAACCCTATTAGAATTTTGAGATCCAAGTAGGTATTCTTTCTAGTCAATCTGCACAAATACAAAATTCTACTTGGGGTTACGAGAATATTCCTTCAAGTCAACCGAGTACCTTTGAGTCCTCTTGGGATCACGAGCATTACTCAGACAATTTTTCGAGTCCATTGGCACAAATTCCTGAACCTTTTTGGGACTATGAAACCTGCATGGCTATCCTAAAGAGTTGTTTAGCAGAGAGTGAAATTCGAAGATTTACTGAAAAAGAGAATGAGTCTTTTAGTGAATGTTGGGAAAGGTTCAAGGGTTTTCTAAAAAACGTCACACATCAGGTCTATGAGTATCCTGAAATAGTTTGCTATTTTTATAGAGGACTTTCTCAAAAGAGTCAACAATATCTGGACGTGATGAGTGACGGGGGTTTTTGGGACAAACCACCTGCTGAGGCTTTACAGTTTTATGATCTTTTGGCCCAGCTTCCGAAAAATGAATATTGTGCTTTAAATTCTAATAGTGCCAATTCCCTACCAAAGGAAGAGGCACCTGAGTCACGTCATTTTATGGAGGATTTTGATTCGTGGTCTGAAAACTCCTCTGAGTTTGGAGGGAGTGAAGAGTTTACTCCTAGGGAAGAGGAAGTAGGTTTGGTTAACGATGTTGAGGAGGTTGACTTGGTCTTACAACAGTCCTCTGAATTTGGAGAGGATGTGGAGTTTACTGCTAGGGAAGAGAGACAAGAGGAAGTTGACCCACTTGTCATTGAGGGTGGGGTTGATGATGGTTTGGTGGAACCTTCTGAGTTGGGAGCGAACGCGGAGCTAACTGCCCAATGTTCTCCCCTTGAGTCTAATGTAAAGGTCGAACCCCCTCTCATGTATCTCCCACTATTGATCCACGCTGCATACGTTTTCCTTTTGCGCTCCTATGAGTCTAGAGAACGAGGAGCTCACTGCCCTCCGTGTGATGGTCCGACCGAACAATCTCCCACTACTGAGTAGTGGGACGCTGAGATTGATTATTTGCAGTCCTTAATGGACGAACAAGATATGAAGTATGGGTTTGAGAGTGAGTCTCTTATCTTTGGGGACCAAGACTTTGTTGAGGAGGAATTAGTTGAGAAACCAAACTTGGCGGAGGAGGTTTTGGTAGAAGAGTCGAAGTCGACGGTAGTTGAACATATTGATTTTCTTGGTATTGATGATTACGATTTTGTTTATCTTCCTTCTATCGCAAATTATGTCCACAGCTCAAAAATTAATTTGGTTTCACGTGAGCACTTAGAGGCACTTCAATTTCTTAAAACAATTCGGCAATTACTTTACTCGAAGTATCTTTTCTTGTGGTCTGGCCGAGTTCAGTTTTTAGCAAAGAGTTTCGAGTGGAGTGGAGTGTTCATAGTACTAATTTTTGTTGATATGTTCAATGTTCAGAATTCACGTTTGGCTCTCTCTCTCTCTCTCTCTCTCTCTCTCTCTCTCTCTCTCTCTCTCTCTATTAAAATTATTCAAAAAAAAAATTCTTTTTATTTCTTTTTCATTTTATTTTCCTTGTGGCCCAGCTACTACAAGCGGGCAGTACTAATGTCATTTGTTGTCTAGTAGGTAGTTGGTTCTTAAGTCTTTTGCAGGACGAGCATGCTACCACACCAGCCTTGGTAGTTTGAGCCTCTTCGCCGGAGTAAGTGAGGCATTCAGGAGCCTCGAGCAGGGGTGCCACTAAGTGTGGCGGTTGTAAGTCCGAAAAGCTTTGGCATAGCTCTGTGTGACTAGCTGTGGACCTTGTTAGGTCCGCAGGAGCGGATCCTGGAAGCAATTCCGATGACGAAACGCAACGGTGACGACAAACTCCCCATACATCGGCCGGGGTCATGATGGTTGGCTGCCATTTGTTGGTCCATTTCTCTCTCTTGTTCTTTATTTTCTTATTGTCTTCATGCTCTGAGGACATAGCATGTTCTAAGTTGGGGGGAGGGTGTACTTCGTACATGTTTTTCAAAAAAAAAAAAAAAGGGAATTTGGATGCTTGGGTGTAACTATTCTTGGTTGATGACTGTTAATTAGCACTATAGTGGTTGTTGTGCGAGTCGGAGTCTCGATATGATTTCACAGATAGACTTAAGCTCGTGAACATGATCTTGAAGAAGTACTTGGTTAGCCCGTATCATCTATAGTTGGATAGCGTTTGGTCACTTGAAAGCATGCTCACACACACACACACTGTCCCACTTGATGATTTGCCGGTCTCGAGTTTAGTTCATGTGTCATTGGTAATCTGGTATGTGTTAACTTGTTTGATGGAATTTTTGTGGAACTCCTTCTAAAAAAAAAAAAAAGAGTTATGTGTGCTATATTGTTAATGCTTATCCGGGCGTCCATTGAGTAATAACCGGACAATCGGGGTATACTCCCACCGTGTTGTTCGCGTCAAAAGATGGATAGACCTTGTGAAAGTATCGCTAAATGTGGTTAGCTTGGATCTCAATAAAGCCTTTTTGACTTGAGCAATTAAGTCCGTAGGGATCTCTTAAAACTTGGTGCTCTAAGGCCGTTTGGCTTGGGGATAGCCGATCCAAAGCTCGCTAAAGAGTCAACTAGAAAGCCCGAGAGATCCAGCATTGCACGACCATGAAAAAAAAAAGCAAAGAAAGAAAAGGAAGGAGTGTGCTTAAAGAAACACTGGGCTATCAACGGTGTGTGAACTGTTCTCGAGATTGGTAAATTTCTTTATGTGGCTTTTTATTCACGCATGCCATTTGAAAATCCGCTATCCGATTGTAGGTGAGAGGATTAATTTTTGTGCTAAGTTTGGTACGGAGTTCATTTGTTTAACTTTATCCATGAATGAAATATCTTGCCTTTGACTTGTTTGACATTTGTTGTAGTGCTTTTAGAGGTTATTGATTGGGTTGAGTCGCATTCGAAGTGTCCGAGTCCTTTGTGTTTTGTGGGTGATCACTGCTGAAAACCCTCACGAGACTTCACTCTTCCTACCGGGGCCGCCTGGGGGTTTAAAAGATCTATCCTTCTATTTATTTGTTTTATTCTTTTTGTTGCTAGGGACTTGCAACCTTCAAGTTGGGGGGTGTGATAGGCACGCGATATCGTAGATATAAGTGCCTAAATAGGGTAGTTTTAACATGTTGTTATTTAATTTATTCCTTATTTTCCACTTGATGCGTTGCTTTGGTATGTTTTTGTGTTTTTGCTAATTTTCAGGAAAATAAGGCTGTTTTAGCGCGCCAAGATTGGCTTGTAGAGACTTGAAGTCCGTGATAGAGCTTGAGGGCATGGAAGGCCGTGGAGACCAAGTGTGAGAGTGGATTTTCGAGGAAAGCAATTTGGACCATCGCGAGCGCTACAAGAATTTGATGGAGCGCTCAAAAGTGGCGCAGCAGAAGTCAGAAATTGAACAGAGGCTTGGGGAGCGCTACACCAAAAGTGGTGTAGCGCTACCGAGAGGATTAGCGGTCAACGGCAATTAGGGGGGGTCAACGGGCGAAACAAGAGATAAGGGCTCGGGAGCGCTACACCAAAAGTGGTGTAGCGCTACCGAGGGCATTATCCAGAGCTGGAAACGCGGTCGTTTTGGGTTGTTGCGGGTCCAATTCCGATTTGTTTTAGGATTTTAATTGTAAATTAACGGGGATTCCATATAAATACTCCCTTTAACACTTGAAATTAGGATCCAGACATTCATAACTTAGGGTTTATTTTCTTTCTTAACTTTTGGCTGCTGTGTTTGAGTTTTTAATTGCAGATTCAAGTTTAATTCAAGTTCTTCAAGTTTTCCAGCTTTGAATTCTTGTTCTTCGAATCCGTTCTCTTTTCCGCAAATCCATGGTATCGTGTTTTATTTATTTCAATTGTTCGAAGCATGTTTAGATCTAGGTTTAATATGTTTGCTGAATTTATTAGAGTCATGAGTGAGTAATCTCGTAGAGTGCGGCTGCGGGGCGAAGGCGCTCCGTGGCTAGTTTGATTAATGTTCTTACCTCGGGATCGAATTAATTTAATTTTTGAGCAATTTTAGAAGACGAAAACTCTTCTAACAAACAAAACCCAGGCATCGCCGGAATTCGAATGCGCACGGAATCTGGTGACAGGTGGCGCGCATTTGTTAGGGATCCTTTTTCCTATTCTAAAATCAATAAAATGAATAATTGTGGCCCGAGTAAACATTAGTTAGGCTAGTTGCGGACGCTGGGTTCCCACAGCTGTACTCCTCTTTAATCATATTCAGTTAATTTAGTCTGGTAATTTAGTTAGTAAATTAATCTCATTAAACAAGGGGTGGTTACCTAAGAGTCAAGATAAACTGTGAACCCGTCATCTTTGAGTCCTGCACACGTTCGTCCGTCTCTGTGGATTCGACTTCGGTACTTCCGGATATTATGCTACATCGGTCGAGAGTCCTGCGCTTGGGACGCGTCTTTATTTTAAGTCACCCGGTCGGTCAAGCACTATGGATATTAAAGCCTTGGTGAATAATTATTTCAAAGATTTTTCCGTACCCAGGATAATACTCCTGGTACTTGTTTTCTGATGAATTCCCATAGCTCTTTTTCCAATGAGGATAATTAAATTCTTTGTTCACCGATATCTAATGCGGAAATTTGGAATATAGTTAAAAACATTCCTTCCTTTAAAGCTCCTGGACCAAATGGACTCCAATCCATCTTTTACCACAAGTATTGGCATATTATTGGAGAAAATGTGTGTGCTTTTGTCAAGAAATGTTTTGCTGAGAGTACCATTCCTGAGGAAATTAATAAGACCCTTATAGCTCTTATTCCTAAGTCTGAAAACCCTGATACTATCAAGATGTTTAGGCCGATAAGTCTATGCAATGTGAGGTACAAAATTACTACTAAGATTATTGTTGCTAGACTTAGGCCCCTACTTGAGAAGATCATCAGCCCTTACCAAAGTAGTTTTATTCCGGGAAGATCCACGAATGATAACATCATCATAACCCAGGAATTTGTCCATTCCCTTAGAACCAAAAAAGGGAAGAAAGGAGGAATTTTGTTGAAAATCGATCTTGAAAAAGCTTATGATAAAATCTCTTGGAAATTCCTTCTCGATACTCTCATGTTTTTTTAATCTTAATGCTTCTTGGACTGCTCTTATTATGAGTTGTGTGACTACAGTCAAAACCTCCATCTTATGGAATGGAGAAACCCTTGAGGAATTCTCCCCTGGACGTGGTCTTAGACAAGAAGATCCGTTATCTCCTTATTTGTTTGTTTTGTGTATGGAAAGACTCTCTATTTTAATTGATAATAAAAGCATAAGTGGTAACTAGAAAGACATAAAGGTTTCTAGAAATTCTGATGCCCTTACACACCTTTTCGTTGCGGATGATCTCATCCTATTTGGGCAAGCTAGTATCTCTAGCTGTAGAGCTATTATGGAAGTCTTTAACGACTTTTGTGAGCTCTCGGGGCAAACGGTTAATCTTACGAAATCCAAAATGTTTGTGTCCCCTAATATTTCCAGAAACAAGGCTCGTCGTCTTAGTAACTTCTGTGGTATAGCTCTTACTAATGATCTGGGCAGATATCTTGGTGTTCCTATTTTACATAAGCGTGCTAATCAAGATCACTTTAAACACATCATTGAGAAAGTTCAAATTAAGCTAGCTGGTTGGAAATCCAATACTCTAATGTTAGCTGGAAGGGCCACGCTGGTCCAAGCTGCCACCTCCACCATACCTAGCTACACCATGCAAACTTTGAACTTCCCTGCTAGTGTGTGTGACAAGTTGGATCGTATAAATAGAAACTTCCTCTGGGGTGACACCCCTGATAAGAAGAGAATCCATCTTGTGAATTGGAATACAGTGTGCAAAAATAAAGATGTAGGGGGACTAGGTCTCAGGAAAGCTAAGAATCAAAACCTTGCCTTCCTTACCAAACTTGGGTGGAAAATGGTGAACAATGATGATAGTTTATGGGCTAGAATCCTAAGAGACAAGTACCTTAATCATCATACATTTCAATCCTGGCCCTGTAATAGGAATGCCTCCCATACTTGGCGTAGTATCATTCACACGAGAGACATTATTAAGGAAGGTACTAAATGGAGTATTGGTGATGGCACTACCGTGGATTTATGGAATGATTGGTGGTGTGGTGAGGGTCCTCTAGCCAAGAGACACCCTGGACCACACACTTGGAATAACACTAAGATTGCTGCTATTATTGAAAATGGTATGTGGAATCTGGACCCCATTGATAACATTGTGGATATCATATCTCGTAATGACATTTAGAACACAGTGTTACCCAGCTTCTCCACAGCTAATGATCATCCTACTTGGGTGGCCTCTTCTAATGGGAACTACTCTGCTTCGACAACGTATGATTTTATTAACGGAGATTGCAATGATAGGAAAGGATGAAAGTGGTTTTGGAAAATTAAAACACCTCAAAAATTCAAAACTTTTCTCTGGCTTATTTTTCATAATAAACTTCCTACAAACCTCTTCCGGGTTAGGAGAGGAATGATTACATCAGACCTCTATCCTAGATGTAACAATTCCTCGGAAAATCTTGAACATTTGTTTAGGGATTGTGCTTGCAAACATCCGGTTTGTATTTCAAATGATGTTTCCCCAAGCGTAGGGTTTAGGTGTCGCAAAGCATAATAACCGGAAGTCCGGGTCGAGTCCTCAGAGACCGAATGCACCCGGCGTGAGAGTTGACTTGCAAGTGTAAGTTTTCAGCCTTAAAGCGGCAAACTTGGTTTTTGGAGTTGGATTGGTGGATTCACTTAACTTCGTGAATGACTCGGAAGATTAAAAGACTAGTTAAAAGAAGGCAAAGTCAAGGGGTTCACAACACCCATGCCTTAGGCCAATTCGTTCTCCTCTAAAATAACCGGCTCGGGGCGTCGTTAAACGTCCCCGAACGGAAGATTTGGTACTTAAACTCGTTTAACTAGAAATGGTGTTTCTCAAAGAGTAGGATTCTTGTGCCATTTATACAAACGTTTGAATTGACATCGCCCTAAGTATCACACGTGAAAAGGAGAATAAACCCTTAACTACGTGTGATCAAAGAGATTAACAAATCCCAACTTTGATACATAAAATTAATCCTAACTCTTTGATAAACATGCAGTGTTTGCGATATGGCGAGGAGAGTGAATCAACCTAAGTCACGGGGTGCTAATCACCCCATGACCGAGCCTAAAACGACTACTCGATCATTATGCTAGAAATAAAGCTAAGGAATTTGTAGAAAACCAAAAACATGCTTAATAAACTTGAAAACTAATTTTAAGTGAAGATTATAAGTATACCTACAACAATAACTCTAGAGAAAATCACAAACAACAATTACTAACTTGAGTTTAAGAATGAAATAGCTAGAAAATGAAGAACAAGATTTAACCGATAAAAACACAAATAAACTAGATTTATATAGAGAGAATGATTGTAGCTACAACAATAAACCTTGACAAATTAACTAGAAATGAAAACTTACTTGAGAAATCTAGAGAGAGAGAGCTTAAAACCTCCAATGGAGGAGCAAAAACTAGACTAAGGAGGAAGATTATAGGAGAGAGGAGGGAGAGGGGAATATATACAGAAAAACCTTTCATCTCTCTCAAAATATCCTAAAAATGCTTTTAATAGAAACTTTCCATAAGTAGAAAGTCCAACAAGTGGGTTGAACACTTGAAAAATGCTCCACGGATGGATTTTGGATCGATCCACAAAATTCCGGATCGATCCGGATTAGTCTGCTGAAGTTTGGAGCATTTTTGGATCGATCCAAAATAATCCGGATCGATCCGGATTGGTCTGTTCAAGCAGATTTTTTATCCAACTTCGCGGGCACGCCCCGGCTTCGTCCGAACTCGGAATGAGGCGATTCTTGAACCGTTGGAAAGCTCTATGAGTCTACTTTCTAACCCAATTAACCTCATCTTCATAACTTTTGTAACTTGAGAGAAATGAGCCTTTTTCTATCGGTTGGTCAGATTTTCTCGAGGCTCATAACTCCAAATTTCTTGTTCCTTTGTTCCGGGCCTTCCTTGAACCTTCCAAAGCTCTTTGAATCGACTTCTAAGCTCCGTTGATTGTCCTCCACGGCATTGCGGGGCCTTGGGTACTTCCGGATACAACCGGGGATTATTTGGAGCTTTGGACATGCCTTTTAGCTCCGATTTTCCTAAAACTTGGAAAACACACAAAACGCGCAATATCAAACAATTCAAAGTACTTAAATGCGAAAGTGTGTGCAAAATGAGAGAGATAAGCCCGAATTATAAACAACATTTGGGGCTTATCACACCCCCCAACTTGAACTTTGCTCGCCCCGAGCAAACTAAACAAATGCAACTAATGAAAACAAACTAAAATTGATACGTCTTTTAAACCCCCGGGCGGCCCCGGTAGGACGAGTGAAGTCTCGTGAGGGTTTTCAGAGGCGATAACCCACAAAACACAAGTAAACTAAGTACAACTAACTATCTCCCCCATGTAAACTTTTCGAATTTAAAGATACACAACGATGCTCAAAACTTAGTAAACTAGCAAGAGTTCAAAATTTATTATAGGATGCCACGTGCCAACTCAAACTACAAACATTCCATGAATAAGGATGAACAAATCTTTTTAACAGAACTCGTGAGAAAGGCCACCACAATAGGCTTTGATTCCAATCTAACTTAAGTGAGGTAAAACATATCCCATGACAAGAGCTAGAAGGTGATGCGATAACCGGAGACAAAAAGTTATGCATACTATCAATGAAGCGCTAGGAATGTACTTGAAAGCTTTTATTCACAAGTAACAAGCAAGTTATAACTAAAGTACAAGAAATATCTAGAATGCATCATATGGAGTAACAAGCGTACCGTAGACCAACTAAGGACTTTATTAGCTTATAATGACCTTGGGTACAAGGAAATGGGAATACAAATCGAGTGATGGCCTTATGCTAGCTTGGATCACTTACCCATTGGCCACCACTACACTCTAACTACCCAAGAGATGCCTAAATTGCTAGATAGATACTAGACTAAACCACCGACACCACATGTCATTTCCCTTGTCATCCTCCTCATCCAAACTGTTGGTTCTCGGATGTCTCACCAAACCTCACACATGATAATCAATTATCTTCTCATTCCTCTTTGGCTCTTTCACAACATACTTTTTTTTTTCTTTTCTTTTTTCTTTATACTTTTTTTTTTCTTGTTTTTTTTTTCTTTGTACAAACTTAAAGCCATAAGAGGTAACATTTGTGGTGTGAGAGAGATGGGTTAATTTTTAGGACTTGGAGAGGTGGGAGACACATCTGTGGGGCTTTTGGTAGGGGAGAGATATCATAAGATTTTTAATTTTTTTCTTTTCAACTCACCAACTCCCCACTTCATTAAGATCAACCCCAATTCCATTAGAATATCACAACACACTCCCTTAACATTCCTCCAAACATCCGGTTTACTAAGATTTACAATGAACGGGACTCAGACTTGGTTCGAAATAAGGATCAAAGTGACTCATATGTGGTTTCATAGCAAAGATTGCCTTGAATCATTTCCTAAGTACGCCATAGACTCCAACATGATGCATAAGTGATATTAAAAGACTTTATTATATACAAGAGATGATATATACCTAAACTAAAGGGTAAGAGAGAAACAAAAAGCATGGGATATGACAACGATGAATCTCGACTCAAAGTGGTGACACACTCACATGTACTTGGCAAAATTCATTCATCAAGGTTCATGTATATGCTTGTAAGGTGAGTTCAACAACCGAACTCTTGCTATTTAAGAAAACCTTTGAGCATAAGAAGTATCTACGAGTTTAAAATAGCTAGACATGGGGGAAAAATTTATTTGAAAATCGAAAAATTTAAACACAAAACGGAATATGTACAACCTACACTATTCCCTCCCCCCAACTTAAAATGTGCTTTGTCCTCATAGCATGAAGACAATATGAAAATGGAGAACAAGGAGGAATAGGAATGTACCGAAGGGGTGGAATGTCGACCACCTTATACCTCGACCAAATGAGAGGCTTTGTCATCGCTCCTACTAAGAGAAAGCATTCACAAATAACAATATGTACAAAAATAACGCAACCGAAGAATCTTCACGTGATTGCACGGGTACTACTTTTCTTCCCGGAACTAGAGACTGTGGCTAGGCCATACGTAGCTCAAGTTCGGGTGGCTATACCGGACCATCAAAATACACAACATCCTTCATGTGGAATCCAAACATCCTTTGTACTATGAAGAGTTATTAGTACAAGCATATCACTCCATTTCATGCCTTCCGTTAAAAATTGCACACGACCATGCCATAAGATAAGATACTTAGAGTATAGTGACAGCAGTAGTCGCGTAAGGAAATTAAGTTCCACCAAATGCATAATGCGAACCAAATTCATTTTCAAAGTGTTGACAAGATTTAGTAAAAGTGGATTGTAAATACAATCATAATTATCAACACTCAGAAAATCAATTAGTTCGACTCTTTCAAAGTTCTTGCGGTGGAGCAGACTCAATGGAAGTGCTAGTGGCATGAGCCTCAAAAGTTTTTTCATGAAAAGGCATATCAAGTGTACAACTAGAATGCTCTTGGGGAGCCCAATCGAAAACTGGCTCATCATCCCATGTAACTTCTGAGATTTCTTTTTGAGCTGGAATAACCCCTTCATTAAAGAACAATGGTTCTATTACCTCAATGGTGAAGGGATTTCCGAAAGAATCATCACACACTAGTGGCTCATTACTCGAAATTGCTACAGGCGGCACCTCCTCAATTACAGGACACAAACTCTCAAAATCAATTAAATTTGCTGGCTTCGTGGCGAGAAATTTGTCCAATGCATCACTAAGGGCTTGCCCTATTCCAATTTCAGTCAACTCACAAAATTGGGGCTTTTGGGCTAATTCATCAAGGTAGTCCCAACCCTCGTTGACATTTTTACTCAGGAATTCTTCATCAGACAACAAATCAAATTGACATGTCGTAGGATTTAAACCACGACAAAAGATAGCCAGAAGATTTCCGAGCTCATACATAGAACTTGACCAAGGGAATATGGAACATTTAAATCGCTCCCAACATTGTGAAAAAGACTCATCATCTTGTTGACAAAAATCAGATATGTCTTGAAAAAGCCCTTCATAGCAACTTCCAAAATCAGCCATATTTTTTTTTTTTTAGGATTTTTAGGACTAGCAGAACGGAGGGGTTATGCAACTGCCTCACCACAAGAACAGTTCCGAGGGGCTAGTCCGCCGCCTCGTTAATAAAACAAGTAATGTACAGAAAATAAGAAAAACTATACAAAAGAGTGGGATACTTACAGTGGAGCAAGGAAAAACTCACGCTAGATGGACCATTGGGTCCCCGGCAACGGCGCCAAAAATGCTTGCAAACATCCGGTTTGTATTTCAAATGATGTTTCCCCAAGTGTAGGGTTTAGGTGTCGCAAAGCATAATAACCGGAAGTCCGGGTCGAGTCCTCAGAGACCGAATGCACCCGGCGTGAGAGTTGACTTGCAAGTGTAAGTTTTCAGCCTTAAAGCGGCAAACTTGGTTTTTGGAGTTGGATTGGTGGATTCACTTAACTTCGTGAATGACTCGGAAGATTAAAAGACTAATTAAAAGAAGGCAAAGTCAAGGGGTTCACAACACCCATGCCTTAGGCCAATTCGTTCTCCTCTAAAATAACCGGCTCGGGGCGTCGTTAAACGTCCCCGAACGGAAGATTTGGTACTTAAACTCGTTTAACTAGAAATGGTGTTTCTCAAAGAGTAGGATTCTTGTGCCATTTATACAAACGTTTGAATTGACATCGCCCTAAGTATCACACGTGAAAAGGAGAATAAACCCTTAACTACGTGTGATCAAAGAGATTAACAAATCCCAACTTTGATACATAAAATTAATCCTAACTCTTTGATAAACATGCAGTGTTTGCGATATGGCGAGGAGAGTGAATCAACCTAAGTCACGGGGTGCTAATCACCCCATGACCGAGCCTAAAACGACTACTCGATCATTATGCTAGAAATAAAGCTAAGGAATTTGTAGAAAACCAAAAACATGCTTAATAAACTTGAAAACTAATTTTAAGTGAAGATTATAAGTATACCTACAACAATAACTCTAGAGAAAATCACAAACAACAATTACTAACTTGAGTTTAAGAATGAAATAGCTAGAAAATGAAGAACAAGATTTAACCGATAAAAACACAAATAAACTAGATTTATATAGAGAGAATGATTGTAGCTACAACAATAAACCTTGACAAATTAACTAGAAATGAAAACTTACTTGAGAAATCTAGAGAGAGAGAGCTTAAAACCTCCAATGGAGGAGCAAAAACTAGACTAAGGAGGAAGATTATAGGAGAGAGGAGGGAGAGGGGAATATATACAGAAAAACCTTTCATCTCTCTCAAAATATCCTAAAAATGCTTTTAATAGAAACTTTCCATAAGTAGAAAGTCCAACAAGTGGGTTGAACACTTGAAAAATGCTCCACGGATGGATTTTGGATCGATCCACAAAATTCCGGATCGATCCGGATTAGTCTGCTGAAGTTTGGAGCATTTTTGGATCGATCCAAAATAATCCGGATCGATCCGGATTGGTCTGTTCAAGCAGATTTTTTATCCAACTTCGCGGGCACGCCCCGGCTTCGTCCGAACTCGGAATGAGGTGATTCTTGAACCGTTGGAAAGCTCTATGAGTCTACTTTCTAACCCAATTAACCTCATCTTCATAACTTTTGTAACTTGAGAGAAATGAGCCTTTTTCTATCGGTTGGTCAGATTTTCTCGAGGCTCATAACTCCAAATTTCTTGTTCCTTTGTTCCGGGCCTTCCTTGAACCTTCCAAAGCTCTTTGAATCGACTTCTAAGCTCCGTTGATTGTCCTCCATGGCATTGCGGGGCCTTGGGTACTTCCGGATACAACCGGGGATTATTTGGAGCTTTGGACATGCCTTTTAGCTCCGATTTTCCTAAAACTTGGAAAACACACAAAACGCGCAATATCAAACAATTCAAAGTACTTAAATGCGAAAGTGTGTGCAAAATGAGAGAGATAAGCCTGAATTATAAACAACATTTGGGGCTTATCAGATTGTCCCAAAGCCATTTTACTTTGGGATAAAATCCCATCGAGTCAGTTGATGAGAGCAGGAATTGGAAACTCCTTTGATGACTTGATTTTGGCTAATTTGAAAAGGAAAAAAGTTTTAAACTTTGGAATGGATTTGCCTTGGAACATCATTTTTTGTACAAGTATCTGGCAAATCTGGAAGGATCGAAATAGGAAAAGCTTTGACGACTTCGATTCGATTCCAGATGTGAGTTCCAAAGCAATATTCTCCTATGCTACCGAAATCATGGAGGCATTCAAAAACTCTCTCAATACCGACCCACCAAATCATAGACTAATGAGATGGTTTCCACCTTCCACAGGTACTTTGAAGATTAATTCTGATGGCAGCTGGTTTCAAACCACTGGAAAACCAGGATTTGGAGGACTTGTTAAAGATGAAAGAGGAGACTGGGTTCTAGGCTTTTATGGCAGAATGGCAGCGAGCTCGAGTTTGGAAACGAAATTATGGAGTGTATACAGAGGACTAACCATCATATTGGAGAAAGGCCTAACCAATGTCCGGATCGAATCTGATTCTCAAACAGCTGTCTTACTTTTCAATGATGGAGCTCCCCAGAATCATCCGCAAAGTAACATTATAAACGATGGGAAACATTTGCTCACTCGAACAGGAAGCTCTCTCTACCATATCTACAGAAATGCGAATCAATGTGCTGATTTCTTAGCCGGACTGGGAGCAGAACAGGCAGAAGATCTGGTTGTGTCCGAGACACCCCTCTTGGGGATAAGGGAATTCAAGATAAGGGATAACCTTAATCTCCATAGGTTCACTGATTAGCTTGGGTTTTTTCTTCTCTTTATCTAGTTATCTTGTGTATCCAACTATTCGCACTCTTGATGCGGCTTGATACTTTTGCTTAAGTTCTAATTTATTACCGAAGTACCAAAAAAAAAAAAAAAATTTGAGGATGAAAATATAACCCCAAAAGTGGGTGGGATGAAAACATAACACATATTAGGGTGGATGACTAATGTTGAGTACCCCTTTATTTTGTTGTTTTGTAAAATAAGTTGATCGAGTGTAAGTTACTTATGAATCTGTTTTGGGCTAGGTTTTTACCCAAAACTATGTTCTTTATTCTAGTTTCCAAATTTGAGTGGCTCAAATCATTCCATTTTTTTATAATTTTTATTTGTTCTTGCTAACCTCCTCCTAAGAGGTGGAAGATAATGTGTACAAGTTGTATTGATATCTGGGTAAAATGTCTTAATATCCATGAAAGTGTATTGTTTATTGTTGGAATTTGTGGTTCATATGGAGAGGTACCAAGAAGTTCTAATGAAAGGCCAGATGCCGAAGTGGAGCGAGGGGAGCGAATCGACGGCATCTGGCCCATCACGGGTCCAACTGTTGTCACTAGTGGTCCGTACGGCTGAATAATTTGGTGGGGGGGGGGGGGGGGGGGGGGGTGTGGCGCCCCCGCGGTACAGTACGTACGGAATTAGTACAATACGTACGGAATTATTAGGGTTGGAATAGAGTAGGGCTATATAAACTCTCTATTGTAAAAACCCTAGCCAATTTTTTATCATAATAATACAAACTCGCTCTCACTCCCGTGGAGGTACCCGATCTTGGGGAACCACGTAAATTCTTGTGTTGATTCTTTACTGTTTTCGTATTAATTATTGTGTGCGTGTGGTGATTAATTTAACAGTTATCCGTGAAATATCTATTGAAATTCGAACTCATTTATTTTTATGTACCTACTATCCTCCACCTATTGGGTGGAGGTTGGCATTTTCCGTTGTTGGTCTGTAGGTTTGATGCAATTATTAGTGTTTCACTTCATGTTATTTATTTTCCTAATTCCTTTAGGATTGATAATAAAAAAAATAGATAAATTTTCCTATGTATTATGTCTCTATCTTCTGTTCATAAAAAAAAATCTCTATTCTCGTAAATGTTCTTGTGTCAACACACTTCCTGCATTGCAAAGAAATTCGAAGAATTACATAAAAACATCCACCCATGTGGCTGGTGGTGTGGCAGATGGTAATATTATTAGAGAATGGATTTAGGTATTTGTAGAGGAACGTGGCCATACCTTGGAAAAAAAATTCAATGCTGAGCAGGTACCATGTGGTACTCGCTCGTGCACATCTGGCAGTCCAAAAATGCAACGGACGGCTCGGATTGAAACACATCTTTTCTTTTCTTTTTCATTTTTTTTAAATCCATCCGGCACTTTGAATCCAGGCCGTTCGTTGCATTTTTGGACGGCCAGATGTGCGCGAGTAGGTACCACGTCACCCATACCCACCCGGCCCTGAAAAATCTCTCAATGCCTTGGGGCCTTGGCATTCATGAGTACATTGGCTTGAATCGAAGATAAGGACGGAGTGAGGATTTTACCTTAGCGGTGACAAACATGTGCACTAAAAAGTATGAAAAGATGGACTATGATATGATCTATGTTTATTGGCTCTAGATACAAATACAACAACAAATTAAAAACTATAATAAATGACGTTTGTCATACGCGCCTATCACAGCCCGTGGAAGTTGCTTGACACGCTGTTTTCCATTATTCGGTTTGCCGTTAGGTTTTGCCTTTTGTGTTGATCTGATACAAACAGAGTTTGCGTAAAAGTCAAAGTTTAAAGTTTAGTTTTCTTAATTTAGACCTCATGTTTATTTCATACGGCTCGTTAAATTTGGTTTTGGACTATTTTTTTGAACGTCCTTTATTAAAACACAAACTAGAGGACTAAATACTCTTTTTATATAACAAAAAGTAATAGAAAAAATCAAGACAAAAAGTAATAGAAAAAATCAAGTGGTGGTGGACCTTTATAATTTTGAGGAAAAAATTTCATTTTAATATAATAATTGCATTTTTTTGTAAATCATCGTGGTGGCGATCGCTGTTACTTGTCCCCCATTAGCTTCATCCTTACTTGAAGAGAAGTCAATTCAAGTAATAAGAATGTGAGTATGCCTTGGTGTTGAATATGCTTTGTATCATGAGGATGAAACTTGCTTGATCTCTTTATAGTGCTTGGGTCTTGTATTTGTACTTTTATTTGGGGTAACCTACTTCGTAACTGTTTATTGTCGTTGTATTGGTTTTCTTTTGGGTCTCCGGGACATATGATAGTTAAATATGATGGTTAATGAACTGGGCGACAACCTAATTGAGATGCTTTCGTTTGTCGTGATGCCATTTTACCCCGATCATTTTAGTCTTTTTACAAACTATTCGACGTTAGTAATTCTTTTGCAGTTAAAAAAAAAAAGTAATTACTAATTCTATACTCAACCAATAAGGGATAGTGAATAGATCTTTTCACAAAAAATGAGAAACCTTTCTGGCTAACATCACAAGTTACAACAATTACAGGTCAAATGTGCTGATACCTACGGGCATGTGCTCAGATTTTTTATTCGAATTAGCTATAAATCCACATAAATGGATTTTAAACCTCTCTTATTGCTTATAAACTAGCAATGATGCTTGCATACGGCAAAACATCTAGTATTTCAAGGGCAAAACACAACCTTGTAGTTAGTTCCACCAGGACATGTCAATGTGCTAGTCTGATCAGGGTCACTATATGGGGATGCATCCGGACACCTCTCTTTGAAAAACCTCGAGAAATTCGTGGGCTCACAGTTTCCTGAATTGGAATTGCAACAGTATTCATTCGTCTTGAATACGGTGCACGGCTTGTTACAACCGCCTGGGACCCGCAGTTCAGATGGGCACTGCCCATTTATATCGGCAGAGCATCTGGTGCTGCGGGTGCACCCATTAGAAGTCGGGCTGAATTCCATTGGCAAATTGAACCCGTCTACAAGGGATATGTCGAAGAAGTCCATGTTGTTGAATTGGTTTAGTGCATATTCAGCTAGAGTGTTAGGGGGTTGACCGAACGCCTGCACTGGAGCACCCCACCGCAGTCACCGGTCTGGCACCCTCCCCTCCCTGACCCATCAAAGTTGCAACCAGTTCGAGCCCATACCCGAGCTCCAGTTGTGCCTGCGGGTGGATTGATGGTCCAGGTCTGGCCCCGGTCTAGGGGCCGGCCACCACCGGGAACAGCCTGTTGTGCCCCAAGAATCCAGCCAAACACCAAACAAAGAACACACGCACACCAAACTCAAATATTTTACGTGGTTCCCCAAAATCGGGTACGTCCACGGAGGTAACCGGAGCAACGAATCAATTAACCGGAAAACCACGAGCTTTACAAGGAGTACCTACTCACTACACTCTGATTTTCTACCAAATTGCTCATACAATACAGACCTCACAAGTCTCTCATAGAGAGACACAAGGCTCCCTCTCGGAGCTCTCAAGACCACTCTGTGGTACAAAATACAAAGGCAGAGGGCTGCCTAAATAGCCAAGGAGGCTGTGGAAAATACCTCATGAATGAGGTCATAACCAAATGAGAAACCAAGTGCTCCACCTTTGAGCATAATGGCCACCAAGTGCATCTCCCACTCCCTTAGTGGATGGGAGCCACTCAACAATAATTCCAACAATCTCCACCTTGGCGACAATCCACGAACCAATCTTCGAACGACTGCCGTCACAAGTCCGTACAACCACGGACAAACAAATACCAATGTTCTCGAAACAAACTCGATCCAAATACAAGAGAACCAAATCACGGGCAAGAGAGCTAACAGCCCTCACAAAGACAAATGCTGAACAAGCTCCTTCTGAAGACCGGAACACACTTCAGACGAGACCGATTTCCGGAGTATTGAGCAAACTCCAGAACAGATACAAACAAATCCAAGATTTATGCCGGTTCCGATAATACCAAACAAATCCTTGAGATGCGTCATCATCTCCAAGGCTAACCAAACGCAAGTGAGACTTGGTTGAGTCTCCTGAAGATCTATCTCCACCAAATTCCCGTGCAAAAACAATTGCCAAGGAGTAGATCCGAACCAAACGAACTGTGCTCTTAAACAGTACAAACCAAATACAGGTCGCCGATGCAGACGGACAAAAGAGCCGAATTTCTGACGTTTCACACAAACTTCCAGAAACAAATCCAAACCGCTGCAAAACAAAACAGGTTCCAATAGCATACAAAACAGACGCGACTGTTGACAAAGACGAGATCAAACACCAAATTCGGTCCATACCGAACAAAACACGGCTCCACCATGAAAACGAACGGACTCCACCTATCGCCAAAGTCCCGTAGATGTGGCCAACATCCACAAGATCACCTTGCGCTTTGGCCAAAAGACGCCAAGAAATTGATAGGCAAATCCAACAATACCACTCCACCGAATGGCAGACAAATGATGAACACCAAAAGACAAAACAGGATCTCCGTCGTCAAAAAACCGCGAGCAAACGGTTTTAACCAAGCTATCGAACGAATAATCCATGGCTTAGCAACCATGGTCACCAAACAAGCGACAACAAACTGACAATGCCAAACACTCTAGGAGGTCAAACCAAATGCCTTGCTCACACCAAGACATGTCCTGCTCACACCAAGACTTCACCAAATAATAAACAAAACCTCCAACGAGCTTCACAAAGGCAACAAACAGGTTCCAACTTCCAAAACGCCGCTAACAAAAGGATGCACCATCCTTACGAACAAGGGAGTCGATCACAAGAGCATCCCGAACAAGTCCCCCAAGCCCGAAAACACCATAAATGGCCATTTCAAGGCTCCAAAAGAACACTGGACAACAAACGGGTCGGAATCTCACAAAACAAACATCACGGTTGCGTCCGGAACGGCTGATTTAGTCAAGAACAAGTCACCACTTGTTGCAATCGGCCAACAATTGCCCAAAAACCGCCTAAAAACGCGTCTTCGGCACAAAAAACGAGATGGACAGCAACTTCGGGATCGAATCTCAGAAAACAGAGCGCACGGTTGGATCCGGAACGTCGAGATAGTCGAAATCGACTATTCACTTGCGAAAAACGGAGTTCGGACGGCTCCGAAATCGCCGAAACAAATTCTGGAATATTCCTCGCACAAAGGGAATATTCTGCTGACTGTGCACGCTGACTGTGCACGCTGAGTCAGCACTGTTGCTGATGTGGCAGCCACGTGGCGCTGATGTGGCGCCCAAACGGCCATCATGGTGACGTGTCAGATGACGTGGCGGGTGACATGGCAGGTGACTGGGCGCTGATGTGGCGCTGACAAGACGCTGATGTGGCGCCAACTGGATGATGACATCACGCTGATGTCAGCATCTTCTTCCTCAAAATTCAGACGACAAATTTCAGAATCTGGAAACCCAGATTTGACCAACAAGCTGACTTTTGACCAGCAAATACGAATCACCCCGACGTCCGATGAAGGCTTATTATACCTTCCCGAAATCGCCTCAACGAGACGAACAAGATGGACGGATCAGATTGTCTTTCCGAGCAGTTTCGAAAAAACGCAATTTCGGACAGAACCGAAAAACAAGTGCTGTGCTTCTGTGTTTTGGCCCCCGGAAGCTCTGATACCACTTGTTGTGCCCCAAGAATCCAGCCAAACACCAAACAAAGAACACACGCACACCAAACTCAAATATTTTACGTGGTTCCCCAAAATCGGGTACGTCCACGGAGGTAACCGGAGCAACGAATCAATTAACCGGAAAACCACGAGCTTTACAAGGAGTACCTACTCACTACACTCTGATTTTCTACCAAATTGCTCATATAATACAGACCTCACAAGTCTCTCATAGAGAGACACAAGGCTCCCTCTCGGAGCTCTCAAGACCACTCTGTGGTACAAAATACAAAGGCAGAGGGCTGCCTAAATAGCCAAGGAGGCTGTGGAAAATACCTCATGAATGAGGTCATAACCAAATGAGAAACCAAGTGCTCCACCTTTGAGCATAATGGCCACCAAGTGCATCTCCCACTCCCTTAGTGGATGGGAGCCACTCAACAATAATTCCAACACAGCCGCGGCCCAAATAGTGTTTTCGCAGTTGTTTGTGATGTTAATAGTGGCTGCTCTAGTGGAGGTGAGGAAGAGGAGGGTAATGAGAAGGGAAACGGAGATGGATTGAGACTTGAAGAACGTCATGATTCGCATATACATATGGAGTGGAAATAGAGAAATGGGTTATAGTGGGTGATTTTGAGGGTGGCATTGTTTGGGTATTAATAGGGGGGAGGGTGGCAGTGTCTAAGTGGAATACGTAGTTCATTTTTGTTGGTAAGTTGGCTTAGGTGGTGATGAATTTGTTGGTTTGAAATAATGTTTTAGACAAGTCAAGCGTTCAATTGATGGTGAGAAAAAAAGAGGGTGGCCATTTGTCTAGAAGGTTACATAGTCAATTTTGCTTAGATGAGGACAGACTTGGCCATACGGGTGTCAAAAAAAAACCAAAAACAGGTAAACCGAACCAAATTGTATACCTGTGGGATTTCCATCAGGGACTCCAGTTTCCCGATCAAATTTTTATGATTTGAATCGTTTAATTTGTTTAAAATGTGTTTTTTAGGGTCTCTGCGATAAATCAGTGAAAAATAAGTACTTGAAAAATAATATACTAATGTCCATACGGGTCCAATTTCCCCTACAAATGAATGGGAGAAATTAACAGAAGGGACAAGCTAGGGAGGTGGCCGTGGAAAAGTCCCAGAGCGAGAAAACAGGACACAATATTGGGGGCAGCGATCCAAAACCCCTTCGGAAACTCGAACTGAGAGCAGGGTTTTAAATTGCGGTAACGGAAAATGTACCGATTTGTGATACGGTCATAGATCGGCCGATATCATTTGTATAAGGTAAATAACGGTACTTGATGTTCGAAATTCCGCTAAAAAACGGCTGACACGTTACGTGACGGTTTTTATTGAAAACTCTGACCAGCACTATTTTGTAAGAACAACGAGTATACCGATTTCACCGTTGCGGTTTGTTTAAACTTAAATTGTACTCCTATTATTTATATTCAATTTCAAGAGTCAAGGCGTACACTCGATCTCCATCTTTTTTGTTTTGGTAAAAGATAAAATTAATGACCAAACTATTCATAGGGACTCGTACATTCATTACTTTAATTTATTATAGGGTAATATGTACAATTCTGAAGTCTAGCTCCGGTCAAGGGGGCGACCACCACTCAGAACGACTACTGCCCAAACAGTTATTTGCAAAAATTAATTTTGAAATTTGAAAGCAATAGTGACCACATTTGGAACCGTGGAGGTGATGAAGCGGAGGGAAATGAAGGGGTAATGGATGGATACTCCCTGCCCCGCCGGGGTAATGGATGGGTACTCCCTGCCCCGCCCTCACCCTCAATGCCCCTTCCCCCCTCCCCCTTTCTCTTTTTTACATATTAAAAGGTATGTTTTTATTCTAAAATTAGTGATCATAAATAATAAAAGTTTACCAAATAACAATTATAACTCAACCAACATCTACTATCTTATTTTCAAACGGGTAACGGGTTGACCCGCCTCTCCCCTATTTTTTTTTTTTTTTTTTTTACATATCAAAAAATATGTTTATGATTCCAAAATTAGTGATCATAAATAATAAAAGTTCACAAAATAACAATTATAACTCAACCAGCATCTACTATCTATATTTAAAATGAAAATAATTGGCATATAATGTTAAATTCTAGTTGTAAAGGTAAATAAGAATAAAAATAAAATTTATGAACAACAAACTTTTGGAGCCGGAATCTAGGAGGGATGATGTCTACCCTAACCCTATTCTAACTTGGTCAGATTTTTTTAATACAGACATAATTGTACTTGATTAAATAACCTGGTTTAAACAGAACGGCCCAAAAAGAAGTACTAGTAGAGGCATGACTCAACGTTAGCAGATCGATTTACATGGCCTATGGTTGATGAGGGACATCCCAAGTTGCAGAGAAAATTTTGGGTGTAAATAGGATACCGCACACGTGATGTCCGAACGGAGAATGCTCATTTTTGTAGTCCAAAAATGTTTGGACCGCCAGATTTCTCCCTCTCTCTCTCTCTCTCTCTCATCTTTCTCTTTCTAAAATTCGGCCTATCAAAAATTGAACAGTTGAAATGCACACTGAGTACTGCCACGTGATACTTAACCGACGCTCAAGTTTTTCTCGAAGTTGCAAGACTCATTGTTTGGTGTAGGGTTCTTATGGAGATTGGGTTTTGATGAGTGGGTTGGCTTGACTTGGAGACAAGTCAAAGTCAAGTAATATCGGATAAACAATGAGAAGTGGCCGTAGAAATGTTCGTTGGTTCTGACTTCTGAGGCAAGGAAACAGAGTAGCGAACCTGCAAAAAGATGAATTTAAGAACTAAAGAGATATATATGGTCCCAACATGCATAATACGAACCATGCACATTCCTGCACTCATCCAAAGCAACAGTAGTGCTACATACACAAAAACCTACTTAGAAAATTTCTCATAATTTTAAAATCAGTGGCGTGAATTTGAGCCACTGATTTCAAATTCTGCATAAGTTTTACGGGTACTTAGCATTTTCTCCAAAGTAATGGATAATAAATTTAATGATATGATTGTACACCTAGTAGTAGGAAATAGGAATACATAAGTTTTGGACGATGATCACAAGAATTAAGAAAAATTAATAAGTCTCTTAAATGTGCTGTGTTGATTTTTCAGCGGCATTTTGGGGGACCATTTCTTTCTTTCTTTTGCAAAGGATGTTGGAAAAGTCTCTAAGAAATCCAGAAAAAAACTATTACTCACTTGGAGGCATCAAAGTAAGGCCAAACATAGTTTTAGCAAGTCACGTGATAATATCATGACTTTTTTACCTGTGAAGTGGACTTTTGGTGTTGAGACTTCGATGATCCGCACGTTATTCCAAACCGACACTGATTTGCCATCTTTTCTTTTGTTTGCGCAAGAGTGGTCAGAAGATTTGTGGAAGGATAATCCTACGGGTATAGAGGTGTTGGTACAGAAAATGTACGGAGAAACGGTGGGACTTTGGTTCAAGCACTTCTAATCGTCCGATTGAGCTGATTTTTTGTGGGGTCCCTCGGAAAAATGTTCTAAGAACAATGAACGGTTCGGATCACTCGTGTGGGACCCAAAAGTGGGTCCCCCAAGCAGCTCAGTACATTTTCTGTTCCAAACTTTCTGTACCCGTAGGTTTACCCGAAGATTTGTGGAAGGCAAATTGTAAAGTTACCCGATTGAACTGACATTAAGATTTAAAAAGTATATTGTAATGTGTGAAAATGGTAAAAAAAAAAAAATGTGAAAGTGTTGAAATATTCCATCCGTCCATTTTTAAATGATACATTTGGGAAACATGTATTTTGTAACCGTTGAAAAATGCACTTCCGTAGCATATTTTTACAATTTTTTTGCACCAAATTAAAGTATTCAGTTAGCATTTTAATTTGGTAGAAAAACAATTAAAAAATTATATAGAGAAATATGTTTTTCAGGGGTTTGAAATTGCACGTATTCCGATAGTGATAACTTCAAAATGGACGGAGATTATGTGAAAAGTGTATGGGGATGTATGTGTTTTTTTGTCATTATGTGTACTTAATGTCAGTCCAATAAATTTCTAGTCTCTGTCTTCTATAGAAGGGATGTGGATTTGTACGTCAAATGGTGGACTAGTCTATGAATTGAATGAAAACTAAGGGTCTGTTTGGAACATGTGGAAGAGAAGAGAAAGTGAAAGAAAATAAAATAAGAGGAAAATGGAAGGAAAATTTCACTATTTACAATACTAAGATTTTTATTTTCTCTCTTCTTTTTCTCCAAACCAAACAAGACGAGGGAAAAATTTTAATTTTCTTTTCTTTTCTCTCACTTTCTTTAAGTTCCAAACACACTCTAAATTTGTTCGTAATTTCGCTAGATATTATTGAAGAACCTACAACGCACATCATAAAAGTGATTATCTTAATTGAGCTTTTGCAGTTGACGATAAGCCTATATCGTCTACGAGTGAGTAGAGATTTTTTTAAATTTTTTTTGTCATTTCTTTCCTAATCTATTTACATGAGACTCAATCCTTAGATACAGTATGGGCATTTAAGAGCTTTACTGCATTAGCTAGTTATCACCTACGAGTGAGTAGAGATTTGAATAAGTACAATTTCATTTTTTTTTATAAAAAAGAAGTTAAAACAAGAGAACTAGCAGCAGGAATTAATATTAAAAGCCTTTCTGGCTAACTCCCAAGTTACAACAATTAATTACAGGTCACATGTGCTCATAACAACTTGAGCTCAGATTTATTATCCCAAATACCATTACATCCGCATAGCTGGATTTAAAACCTTCTTATTACATTTTATTTTCTTTAGGTAATGAAGAGTGTCCTGACCTTATTTGTTACATAATCTTGCAATAATGCTTGCAGACTGCAAAACATGATAAAGCATTTCAAGGGCAAAACACAACCTTGTAGTTGGTTCCCGAAGGACAAGTAAATGTGCTAGTCTTATCATCCTTAGGGTAACTATAAGCATCGGGACACCTATTCTTGAAAAACCTCGAGTAGTCCGTGGGCCCGCAAGATCCTGAGTTGCAACAGTATTGATCTGTCTTGAATACGGTGCACGGGTTGTTACACCCGCCTGGCGCCCGCAGTTGAGCTGGGCACTGCCCGTTTATATCAGCAGTGCACCTGATGCCGCGAGTGCACCCATTAGAAGTCGGGCTGAAGTCCATTGGCACATTGAACCCGTCTACGAGGGATATGTCGAAGAAGTCCAAGTTGTTGAATTGTCTCAGTGCATATTCAGCTAGTGTGTTAGGGGGTTGACCGTACCCCGTGCACCGGAGGACCCCACCACAGTCACCAGTCTGGCACCTTCCCCGACCCGACCCGACCCGTCGAAGTTGCAACCGGTTCGGCCCCATACCCGGGCTCCAGTTGTGCCTGCAGGTGGATTGATGGTCCAAGTCTGGCCCCGGTTAAGGGGTTGACCACCACCGGGAACAGCTGCGGCCCAAACGGTGTACGGGCAATTGTTTATGATGTTAATAGTGGCTGCTCGAGCGGAGGTGATGAAGAGCAAGGTAATGAGAAGGGAAATGGTGAGGAAAGGAGATTTGAAGAACGTCATGATTTGCATATATTATGCAGTGGAAAGTAGAGAAATGGGCTATAGGGGCGGTTTTTTTGTGTGGCAATGTAAGGGAATGGGTTTGGGTATTTATAGGGGGAGGGTGGCCTTGTGTAAGGGCAATATGGACACAAGAGGGAGGGCCATTTGTCTAGTAGGGATTCACATGGTCAATTTTGGTGGGAAATTTTGCTTAGTGGAGGACGGACTTTGTGAAGTATTGATCTTGGAAAATTGTAACAAACAGTCTAAAATGGTTGGTTTTGGGTCTATATGATGTTAAATAGTGTTCATATATAGCTAGCCAGTAAGGTTTGAATGGGTCAAGGATGGGTTGATATTTTAGTGAAGCATGGAAATTGACAAAAAAAAAATCTATACCATAACACCGCGTAACCTTACAAAATGTCTTAGACATATAAATAAAATCAGTTTCGATAGCCATCGGTTCATATTCTCATATTAAGTTGTGTCTGTCAGATCATTTCTAGTTGAAAATATAGGAAGAATATTCTCCAAATAAATATACTCTCTCTAGCTCTGCTCACTTTTTAGACCATATAGCTCTATTTAAGCTGTCTTTTATGATCAAAGAGGAAAACGTCTCAAAATATAGGCTATGTGACACTATGTAGATTGCATTGGCCCCGTTTGCTAGCACTTATAAGTTAGTTTTTTAAATTATAGGTTTTTCAATTATTGGCTAAAATATGAAAATAGGTCGTAAAACTATTTGTTTGGCTTATTTGGTTAATTAAATAAGCTGTTGAATAGCTTTTATAAGCTCAATGCCTGGATTGCTCTTATAACTTCAGTAAAAATAACTTGTTACTTTAGGGTTCTTTGGTTCATTCATATTTTAACTTCAAATAAGAAAAAAAACTTCAAATTTTAGCTTAAAATAAACTAGTTTTTGAGTTAACTATGCTATTGAAATGTCAATAATGCCCTTCAACTAAAAATCGCAATTTTCGTTAAAACATGGATAGGGAGGAGGAGAAGGGAGACTATTCATCCTAACCACCTCATCTCTCTTCTCTTTACACCATCAAAACGGGACCTTACTAGTTGTTGTCCTCACTACCCTACAATTCCAGTTTTTCTTGCAAATGGGATAGGAACAATTATCAGAGGGTACTATCTAGCTAGGGAAGAATGACTAGGGCATCTCCGATTCAATATCCTTTTTTCCCCCCTCTATTTTAGGGTATGAAATTAACATTTTTTAATTAAAAAGTGAATATGTGATTTTTACTATTCATACAAATTCCAATCATAACTCTCTAAATCTCCACATTCATCCTCTATTGTAAATACTTCCTAAAGACAAGTCAAGTCATGGAGCAACGTTAATGGGATGTGGCCATTAGTCAATTTTTGCTGGAAGGTTGCCAGATGATGTACTTGTGTGACTTCATTGCACTCCAATTAATTCAAGGACGAACTTGCTTGCAAGAAGTAAAAATAAATGTTTCTTTTCCGATATACTCCTTCCATCCCAATATGATATTTCACTACAAAACTGTGTAATTTTTAAATTAAAAAAATAATGTACTTATGAAAATATTTTTTTTTATCAATATAAATCTTATTTGGTAAATTTCATTGAGAACTTTTATACGATGCAAAAAAAATTCAAAAAATATTTTGATAAATGCATTATTTTTTTTAATTTCATAGTGGGCTAGTATTAAATTAGGACGGACGTGTAATTGATGTCAAATAGTGAAAGGTGGCTGTGTTCGGAGAGGCTCTTGAAAGCCTTTTCAAAACTGAGGCCTTGAAACACTTAAAAAGTAGACTTTTCCCTGTTGCTATTCCCCTGGCCCCACACCAGTCCTTCCTCTCTCCACACCTATGCTTTTGACCAGTGGGCCCGCACTTGAAAAACACAAAATGCATTGCTCCTCTCTGTCTCTCTGCACAACTGGGCCCACTCACACGAAAACCCAAAATGCATCTCTCTCCCTCTGCGCAAAACTGGGCCCACTCGAAAACCAAATGCATTGCCCTCTCTCTTTCTCTGGAAATCTGAACCAAACAACTAATTCAAAAAATAATTTCAAAAACTGGCTGAAGAAGCCAAACGGAAACATTCAAACCTTGTTAGTGGATAATGTATGATAGTCGGTCACAAATGCCTATACCACGGGGTGAAACAAAAATCTCCCCCATAGAGTGAAAGAACTACTCTACCAATTACTGTTGGTTACATGGTTAATAGGTCGATGATTAATATGACCGCGTGGCAAAATATAACCCATTTCAAAACTAAAAATGGTGATGTCATGACTCTAAGGATTTTCCAGGTTGATTTTTCAGCGGCATTTTGGGGCCATTTCTTTTTCTGATTTTTGCAAAAGGAGTTGGAAAAGCCTCAAGGAAGAACGGCAGAGAAAATCCAGAATGGGCCGACACCTTATCTCCTTTTCAACTTCTCATTTTCTAATTATTGGTGTGTGGACGACAAAATCCAGAATTCATTCTCTCAAAATTTATTCTCAAAATTTGATACTAGAGAGGAGAAGCCAAAAGCAGGTTAAGATGAGCTCTTTGACTAGGCATTTTTTACTTTTTCCATTTGGATTATATTCTGCACATCTCTCTCAAACAATACTCTTAATGAAAATGTATTTTGCACATTTCTCCCAAACACACCCAGCAGATTCAAAAAACATTCCGGTCATAATCTAAAAAGCCAAAAACTGAAAGTTGAAAATGAAAAACAAAACATGAGGCTCCCAAACAACCCGTACTCAAAGAGATCACAGTAAGAGCCAAACACGGTTTTAGGTTATTCAAAATGTGTATTGTATTTTGTTTGTTGGCTTATCTACTATTTTAGACCCTATAAACTACACCAAGTTTCAATTTCGTTCTTACAAAATATTTTGTGTCAATTTTGTCCTTATATAGTTTTAGACAAATTTCAATTTTGCCCATCCGTCAAATTAGTGACGGAAAATGCTTAAAATACCAGGAAAATGCTTAAAATACCAGAAAAATGCTTAAAATACCAGGAAAAATAATTAATCTCCAAAAAAAATGACGAAAAATTTAAAATACCGGGAAAAAGTCATTAGACAAAAAGTCTATGAAATTTTTCTAATGACTTTTTTGAAGATTAATCATTCGTATCGACGAGAGGAATAAAAAATGTGACGGCCCGACTTTTCTTTTCCTAATAATTAATTATTTTCTTAGGAATTTTCCTTTTTGGTGGGGTTCTTTTTAATTATTATTATTTTACGGGAATTATCAACATTATCATAGCCTTGAGGGTATGAGTCTAAAATTAATGGATTATTGTGCAATATTCTAGTACTAGCGGATGCCCGTACCTGAAGGCACGGTTCGAACAATTAGCGTGCACCTTAAAAATATTAGAGTTGCATTAACCTTGGAGGAAATAATAAACAATAAATAAAAGGGCCCCAAACTCTAATTTCAAAAAATAAAATAAAATTTACCTCATCACTGGCATCACCACGGAAATCGTCCGTGTCTATATTACATTTGTGCCAGCAGCAAGAAGGAGAATATAGGAGCATTCTACTCGGTGTCTGTATCTAACCTAGGTTATATAGGACCTATCGTATAAATTGAAAAAAAAAAAAAAAAAAAGAAGTAAAGAGCTATGAAAACATTGATATAGAATATCATGTTTCCCATGAAGTAAGAAACTCCATTATACCACTTCTCTGTAAGTTTCAAATTTTCAATTGTTTTCCTTTGTGCTAGATGACCAGACACCCTCATGAACTCCCATTTGGAAAAGCAAAAGACTTAACAAATTGCACTTATCAAACAACGTATACAAAACTGCAATAGTTATCAGGTAACTCTGAGGACCTGCTCGAATAGTATTGCCAACAGCTCCTCCTGCTACCATAGTCGCCGGGGCTATTCAAGAAACTTTTGCACTGCTACGTGTTTTTTCTTTAAGAAAATAAATTAATTAGAGATAATGAAACGATCAAAAATCCGATGGACATTCAAGCAAAATTTGCTAATCTTGAGGAAACATGACGAAAGAGACCCATTTATGGAATAGACCAATCAAAGCATCAAATACAAAGAGCCATCTACGAAAGAAAACAGGGCTCTTTTCTCACTGTTGGAAACTGAGAACAAAGATCAGAAACTTACTCGAATCGAACCCAATTAGCAGAACATGGCTAAGATCGGAAGTTGTAGAATTGTGGAAGCACACCAATGGGCGAGACCTCGCTTCAACTGACCCAGCTGTTGGTTGGCGTGGCCTGCTCAGTTATGACATTCTCGGAAATGAGGGTTGCTTGCCTGACCACTTCCATACATTGGATGGGGTTAAGCAGATCAAGCAAAAGTTGACAACAATGTTCTTTCAAATAATCAAATGACAGGCCTGGATGGGAACTCCAGTTTGAAAAACTGGAAGTCAACCCAAAAAAAAAGATAGGAAATAAATTGAATAGAGCTTCTAATGCAACTTGAAGAAGGCCACATATGCACAAAAGAATTCACTATCGGAGGAAAGAGGAAAAAAAAGAAGACATGGAAAACAAATGATCAAATAGCCAACAAAGATACTAACAAATTTGGTTTTGACAGGGGGATTTCCTGATTCTATCAAACTGCATAGTACCAAGACCCATTAACGAAAGGCACTATGGCTCTTTTCTCAAAACTTCGCAAAATAGAAAATGAACAGTCAGGCAAAGTCAAAACCACTGATACAAACATCACAAACTATTTGTTCCACATTCTTTCTGTTATTTAGATTGGACTTGCAGGCATTGTATGTTCAAACTTTAAACATTCCAGTGAAAACACCTAGCATGAACCCATATGCTTTTGTACCTTTGAGAACAACGAATAACTTAGAGACCTAGAGCAGATATAATAATAATTCTCAATAATGAAATAAAAAAAATTAATACCTTGATGACAGAGAGATAAAGGAATAATCAGAAGCTTCTTAGAGATAAGTTAAAATCTGGACAATAACATTTATACCTTTGAGCTTTGCTTTGTTATTCATAACCCCTTGTACACCTTCGCCGGATAATCCTACTTATGGTTGTGCTTAAGTATTAGCAACACCTGATAAAAAAAAGTACTATCAACATAGTAAATTTTGAAACATTTTCCAAACTGAAACTCATGAAATAAACCCAATGAAATTAAGCAGATAGACTAACCTAAGTCAATGGTTGATTGGAGACCATGTATGGTGGTATCCAGCTATGCATGATTTAGCCTGCATAAAGTAAAAACCAGCCGAATTTTTAAAAAAAGTGTGCCTTAATCAGTTCCAATTCTACCATGCATTTTTACAAACACCACGAATGCAATAAAAAAATTATGTAAAGAACAACAACATGGAATCTATTTATGAAGAAACAACAATACGGTAGAAAACTAATATTAAAATTTCAGTAGAACACTTGGTCAATACAGTAGGAAAACATGGGTATATGAATAAGTAAGGGTTTTTACCCCTTGTTGTTGTCTCAGCTTGATTTCGCTAGAGCAGCAGGTGGGAGAGTTTTCGTCGGTGACAGTGATTATTCCGTACTGTAATTCTTGTTGTTGTAATTTTATGCAGGCAAATGACAGTGGTTAACCATTTTGAGAATGGTGATCAAAGTTACGTCTAAGGAACTGGATTGGACTCACAATGAGGCAGCTTAGCTGATTGCCCTGGGGTTACCGATATGACAGGCCTAAACCACATATAAGATCAAACCATGCGTTTACACGGGCAAGCAACAGGGGTATTGCGAGAGATCGACTATGCATTACAAAAGTGGCGTGTGAATCGGGCATGGGAATAACCAGAATTAAAGCACCAATAACATGACCCCAATTTAAAGCAACTGCAAAGTACCTTTGCCTAGCAACCTGATAAACTCCTCTAAAAAACTCAAATATGGATCATTAATTTTCAACAATTTTGCTCTTTGACAAATGTGTAGTCCTTGCCCCTCTTCTTTGGAGGGGGACAAAAAAGAGATGAGGTCAAGATTAAATATAGGCTGTTGAGAACTTTTATACTTGAAACTACATTCATGTTCACAAAAGCTGCAAAATTCATTTTTCCAAGCGCAGAATGGTTATCATTTTGAGAATGGTTATCATTTTTCCAAGCGCAGAATGATTTGATCTAGAAGGGCTTTCCGATTATCACATATCCCCTTCATCTCTAACCAATTCTGATCTTTTCGACCTCAAGGCAAACCCCCACTGAAATGAAAATTGATAGAAGTATTTTGACTTAACCGACTCGTAATTTGGGAATTCTGAGAAAATTTTCAATGACAAAGCTGTGGAAAAATTTGCACACGTAAAATGCGAGTACTGATGCCTCTCTTTGTCACATTTTATCGAACACATAGAATGCAAATGTAAACTACAGATTGAACAGTCCCAGGAGCACCAAAACAACCACGAACAAAACTGAACTCCAATCAACCTTCCAACAAAATGATAAGCACCATTGAGAACTGTTAGGAATTTTCTCTAGAAATTAAACTAAAATAGGATAAGAATAAAAGACAATATAAACAAAGTAATTAGAAGAAAAGAGAAAAGCTGGCCTGCGAGATTGTGAGGCGTGTAGTCACTGTCCTAAAGTCATTGTTGCCTCCCCACGTGAAGGTTTTAGCGGACTCCAATGACTCTAGGATCCAACCCAATGCTCGCAGCCGTCCTCATCCAGAGTTCACGTCCTCCGGGAGGTAGTGAACCGTCCCGGTCGTAGTTGCCCATAAACACAATATAAATGTAAAGTAACATATAAAAAACTACTCAACATTGGTATATCTTGTGGCATCTCCCTTCATCTTTTCATCTTTTTTCTCAAAGGCCATATAGGCTCTATATATAGATCTTTAGGAATGTAACTCTCTTATATAATTATATTAAGTAAATAGCCATTAACATTATGTAACGGATATATATAATAAAATGGCTATTAAAGTCAATAATCATGACTATACATAATAGGTATAACCTCCAAATTATTATGAACAATAAACTCAATGATTTAATATAATATAAAATCAAGTTTTGGAACTTTTTTAAAATAATATTCCAACAATCCACGATAAAGAAATAAGAAGGAAAAAAAAACCAAAGCAGAAGATAGCTACTTGCGATCCTAATTCACTGGCGAAAATCATAACTAATTCAACGGAAGAGAAAGAGAGAGAGCGACAGGAAGCCAAACATAACAGCCATAATGAGATGGGTAAAAAATTATTACCAGTGAAGTCTGAATTGCCGATGGGTTTCGCAGTTGACGAAGGGTTTTCAAATCAGATTTCTGAGGGAGGGAGGAAGGGAGGGAGGGAGGAAAGAGGGAGGGGCATTTGTGCCGGATTTCAAGGAGGGAGAGTGGTGGGGACATTGCAGTTACAGGCTATAGGAAGGAGTCGTGGGCTCAGTCGTGTGTGATGTTGAGCGGGAAAAAGCATGAGTTGTGGAATTCACGGTGAAAACAAATCTGAACCATTTATTTGGAGTCAAATAGTTCTAGACCCTTGGATTTATGCAGGGATTCAAAACCTGAGCTCCCTTATTATATAGATTAGGCTAAATAAACATATTTATTTATTTTATTAGTTAATTACGTGGCCCTAACTGCATTAGCTATAAAGTTGGGGTGTATGGCATTAATGGGTAGTTTTAGAGTTGTGCTATTAAGAGAGACTTAGGGTTAATATTAAGTTAACCTCTGATAAATTCTTCAAAGATCGGGCCGAGCAGTCTCAGGAACGGCGGCATCGATCGTGCGGTACGTGGACGTTTAAACTTTTCTTAAATTCTTTCCCCTGACATGTTAATAGTTTTTAATACAATTTTGGGTTTTGGCTGAAGTAGAGCTTGACATTGGTTAGAGCATTGGGGGCTAATTTTAATATTCTGATTATCCAATTGCGGCAGTTTTCGAATAAGCAAATGTGGATTTGAGATTTGTCTTGTATGCGGTGATAGGTTGTTATTCTGTTAGGGATAGTTGGACGTTGTGCGCGGTGGCGAGCGGTCGGTGAAGTTTATTGATGTAATTTGGTAATCATATTTTATCACTTGTTTTTGGAAGATAGTTCTTCAAAGAATAGAATTGCTGTTTGCATGTGTTTTGGGAGTTAGCATAGGATTAGGTGGGTGCACGTGGAGGCTAATTAATTGGACTTGGGTATTGATCAGTTGAAGTTGTAATGCCCTGGTGACTTAGATAAGTCTTATTTTTGGGTTTAATCGCATTTTGGGATAGTTCTATATTACCAGGGATAATTCTATACTTGATATAGTTAGTTATTTCGTATTTTCTACTTTGTACAAGTTAGCCTCTTTTTAGCGTGTTCGAGTTGCATTGTATTTCGACCCAGGTGAGTGGTTAAGTATGTTACTTACTTTTGAAACTTCCCCATGTCCCTAATATTATTCTTTGAAAAATTTAGACTTTTAATTGGACAAGCGAATTATTTAATTATATTTGGTTCTTTAAATCGGCACGCGATTAAATATATTTTTTTTGGTAAGAACTTTATAGATATTATTGGGAACTTTTATTATTGGAAGTCCAGGGAAATTATTCCTTTGAATAGGTGACCCTGGCCATTAGGGAAGAGACCCGGGTTAGGCCAGTGACCCTTTTGCTCAACGGCTATCTTTTCGCCGGATCGAATTAGGGAAGAGTACCACGGTTTGCCAACACCTGGCCTGGTGACTCTAAGTTCGATATTGGATCCAATCTTGAGATTATTATTTGTTGGCCATGGTACTATTTGGTTGTGGTTCCCCATTGTTATTGGATATCATGTTGTGATCACCATTAAGATTATTTTTATTTTTATCTTACGTCGACTGTGCCAAATTATGATGATATGGTAATTTAATTTAATCCCTGCTTTAGAACTTTATTTAATATACATGCTTGCCATTCACTGAGCTTGTCAGCTGACGGATTTAATCCAACACCATTTTCAAGAAAATCAAGTCGATAGATGAGGACTCTGGCAGCGCTTGGGGAACTACTGTGTCGACCTCCGTAGGATATTGCATGCATCGTAACTTTGCTATTTAATTTATTTGCTTCCGCACATGGTTAAACCTTTTTGGTTAAAGATTGGATTTATTTTATTATTGGTGATGATTTTTATTGTCGGGTTCACGGGATGGTGTGCCCCATGCTTTGTTGGGACAATTTGGTTTAAATTATGTTTAATAATAAAGATGGTCATTTAGTGTGCATGAATTATTTTATGTAGGCTTCGTGAACCATTTGTCTGTTGTGTGGTTTACGGCCGGTCATTTCCCATTTTGGGGCGTGACAAGAAAAGTATAAAAATATGGGTCAAAGTATATATATATATATATATATATATATATATATATATATATATATAGAGAGAGAGAGAGAGAGAGAGAGAGAGAGAGAGAGAGAAATTAGTAATTCCTCTCGTCGGTAAAGTATGGGCCGAATTAGACAAAAAGGTTTTCCAAAGACGAAAGAATACCAAATAGTTTTTTTTTTTTTTTTTTAGCTGTAAAACGTCGGCTTTGGCCCAAGGGGTGTTATAATTTCTCCAACCTTGGTTGGAATCCTCTCTTTTCTCCCTCCAACTTGATGTACCCATTGTCAAGTTTTCTTCAATAAATTTTATTGCCGTGTCAAAAAAAAAAAGTGTCGTCTTATATGAACTTTTTTTAACTTTGGCTCATATTTTTATAGTACTTTTCTGATTCCTCTCGTAGATACGAATGATTAATCTCCAAAAAAAGTCATTAGACAAATTTCATAAACGTTTTGCCTAATGACTTTTTTTCCGGTATTTTTAAATTTTGGTCATTTTTTTGGAGATTAATATTTTTTTTTCGCAATTTTTCCGATATTATATACATTTTCCGCTTGCCGCATAAGCATTTTCCGTCATTAATTTGACGAAAGGGCAAAATTAAAATTCGTCTTAAACTATAAGGGCAAAATTGACACAATATTTTGAAAGGACGAAATCGAAACTTGGTGTGTTTTGTGGGGACTAAAATAGTAGCTAGATAAGCCTTCTATATATCAAAAAAATCCCATATAGAGGTTAATACGAAACGAGAATAAGTTAGGCTTATCTGCTGTTTTGGTCCTTGAAATATACCCTAAGTTTCAAAATCGTCCTTCTAAATATTTTGGTGTCAATTTCATCCTTGTAAAAACTTGACGATTTCAATGTTAATACTTCTCGTCTAATGGGTAACGGAAAATGCTTACGTGGACTAATGGAAACCTAGTCACTTATGACATGTACAGAAGTAATACTAATAGAATAGGACTAAAAATAAAATTAAATAAGAAAACAATAAAAATCTAGCAAACATATATTCCTGCAGTTTTGTTCATTGTCCCAATTTTCTAACCGAAACGGTGCTTCTCGCTCTCTTCCTCAAGGCAGACATCGAGGGACGGAGTCGACTTAGAAACTCGATCTCTCATATCTCGTCTCAAATTCTCTCTCCCTCTGTGATTTATCAAGCCTCTCGTCACAAATGGAGTAAAAAACGAGGACAAAGATCCTCATTAATTGATATAAAAGTTTGATGAATTATGTTTTAGGACTTCCAACTGGAATTTGCAGGAGCCTGGATGGGGGGTATATTTTGGGTTTCAATTTTAGGTTTTTTTGGAGAGTCATTAGGCATTTTTCAGGTACAAATTCCCTAATAATCTCTTTCCATGTTCTTAAATGTGAAGTTTTGAGCCTTGAATTTTAGTTAATAATTTTCCCCCGTTGTCGTCAAATGTTGCAAGTTTGCACCAAATGACGAGATGGTACATATACATGATTTCTTTTTCTTTCTTTTTTTCCTCTTATGCGCACTAGTGTTTAAGTTCAATTTCTCTTGTGGATCTAGCCATGCCTGGAGCTAGTAAATGAAGAGTTGCAAAAGGATAGAGGAGAATCGATCAATGCCTTCAGATTTTCATTCGACAAATGGTTTTTAATGATGACTGATGAGGAAGGGGGAGAAACAATGAGAGAAGGGTAGGTAGGTTTTGTTTGGGTAATTGGACGGAAGAAAGTTTTTTGTTTAAATTTTTATCATTTTTTTTTTGTTCATTGAGTTAGGTGGTGGGACCCAAACCTTAGTTTGCGTGCCACGCAAGGACCGTTTTTTGTACATGTCACATGGTGAGTGGGCTCCGTTAGTTCAAGTAAGCATTTTCCGTTACCCATTGATGGAAAGGGTAACATTGGATTCATAAAGGTTTTACAAGGACGAAATTGGCACCAAAATATTTAGAAGGACGATTTTGAAACTTAGGGTATGTTTCAAGGACCAAAACAGAAGATACACCAATAAGTTATTTCTGCCAACGGTGGAAACAAATGTTTCCTCTAAATCAATCATAGCGGTCCGTGTGATTGTTTACTACACAATGACATTGACTACACAATCATACGGACCGCTATGATTGACTTGGAGGAAACATTTGTTTCCGCCAGCAGTGGATATAATGTTTTCTCATAGGAAACTAACCACCCCAAAACGAAGTGTCAACCCATTCTTGAAACAATACTCCATGAGCACCAAATAATCTTTCAAGCAAAAAGGCCCAAGGAAAAAGAGACGACCCAAAAAATAAAATCTAGCTTCCGGCTTTGTAATTCTCTAGCTTGTGTTCCAGGATTGAAGCCATCTTACAAAAATGCACTTAAAACTATTATAAAATACCATTAAGATTCCCCAACTAGATCAGGTGGATCATTATAGCTTAGGAGATTGTGTTTAATATCTGATACATTGATAACATACGGCTAAAAACCCAAGTCCATATCAGAAAGTTATTATCTTAATTGAGCTGTTGCAGTTGACCATAAATCTGTAGCGTCTACGAGTGAGTAGAGATTTGATCATCTATTGGAATTTGGGGTCGGGCCGGGACCAAATCGGATCACTCATGTGAGCATGGCCCGATGATCCATTTATTATAGGGTCTTATCATATCTTGGAGATATGATAGAAAAAGTTGAAATAATCCTAGACTCTTAGAATTATAGGACTTCTAAAGCATTTAGGATGCTCACTCTATATATTTCCTGCAACATATTCATAATATAGATGCATGCAATATTATCCGTTATTGAGTTTTAGAAAACTCTCTATCTAGTTTTCTCTCTCTGCCATTAAAGAGCGATTCGAAGCATTTGCGCCGTGGAATAGAGTGTGATACTCGAACCTCGTAGTATCACTCTATCGCAGGAGATTGTTGTTGTTAAAGTACATGATCCGGAGTCGTATGTAATCCATCCACCAAAAGATCTGGTTTGGTAAAAGTTCGCTAAAGGTAATCGGAACCACCTGTTTCTACATTCGTTATTGAAGGTTTAACATAATCATTCGTAATCGTTTTTTGTAGAAAAGAAACTTGTATTAATCAAAAGATTGTAATACTAGGAAAAGAACTAGCAGGTATTCAAGGCATGCAGCTAGAGAAAAAAAAAACCTCCAAAATCAAAGACACAAGCAAGATAAAACACGACAATAGTACTTGGCCATCCATAAGTATTATATATACCTGTTGGTACCCAAAACATATACACCCTGTTTGGATGCCGGATTTGGCACCCGGATTTGGCAAACACCCAGATTTGTAATCCCGGGCCCACTCTACTCCGGTGTTTGGATGCCAAAACGCCCTTCCGGATTTGATCGAAAAATTTCACTGTTGGGAGTACAAATCCGGGAGAACCCGAACTAGCTAACGACAGCTTCCCCCCTGTCGTTAGCAAATCAGGGGGGACTTGTGGGATTTTGGTACCAATCTACCATTCCAAATCCGGGTGAGATCTAGAACTCGAAATCGGAAAAAATGGAGTTTTCCGGCTCAAAACCGACCGAAACAACCAATGGAACTGCTGCAGTACCTGAAAAATAGTCGTCTCTGCTGAGGTTTGTTCGCCGGAACTCGCCTGCTGCGTTCGCCGGAGCTGCTGGGTTTTTTCCGGACCATATCTGTTTTTGTGCAAGGAAGAGAAGTTTGGGTTTTTGCCGGACTAGATCTACTGGGTTTCTTTCTTTTTTCTTTTTTTCGATCTGGAACAGATAGAAGAAGAAGAAGAATGGATGAGAAAAATGATTTCGTGTGGCATGTGGTGTTCATGTCTTACAATCCAATGGTAGCTATTAGTACCCATCACAATCCAACGGTAGCTATTGGTGATCAATTGTGTGGGTATATAAAATGGGGCTTTACATGCCCATCTCGATACACTATTAAACCCATCACATTTTTATTCAAAAAATGCACATAATTTTTAATTTAAATAAAGATGACAAACAATGACTACAACATTTGAAAAATACGACCATTAAATTTTATTTGTCCTAAATCTGTAACAATTGATTAAGTTGACATTTAGAAAAAGACTAATTAAGTAAAAAAAGAGTGAAAAAAAAAATGAATAAAGAAATCATATTATAGTAAAATTGCACTTAGAATAGAGAGTTGATGTAGTAATTTAACAAATTAATAATTATTAATTTTTAGCTCGAATATTTTTTTCCAAAAAATATGGTTTAAATATTTGTTTGTATTTATTATGTATTTTCCATAATTTTAATGTATTTATTAAGTATTTACTGTAATTATTAATAAATTAATCCATTTTCTTTATTCAGATAATAAAATAGGGGCAATTACGTCATTTGGCCTCTTATCCTATCAAATCCACCTTCCTAATCCCCCTTCTCAAAATACCATCCAAACACCTCACTAACAAATCCACCCTTCTTATGAGGTAGGCTCCCCCTCATTACCAAATCCACCCTCATTACAAATTCACCTTCAAATCCACCCTCATTACAAATCCACCCAAATCATCTCCGGCATCCAAACGGGGCGATAGCGTCTCATTGCATCCTAATTCCTAAACTCCCCTCCCCCAATCTCATTGCTTTCTAGAAGGGGCTATTCAGGCTCAACACCCTAGTTATAAAGACAAATTAGTATGACAATGACTAGTAGAAAGAAAGCAGAGGCGGCTCTAAGAAGAGCCGAGGGTGGTCACTCGAACACCCTGAAAAAAATAATTTTTTTAGAAATACATGTAAAAATTTATTTATTTTTTAATTTTTGTCATTTTGAACACTCTAACCAAAATATTTGAACACTCTACCCAAAATGTTTGAACACATTACCCAAAAATTTTGAACACCCAATCCTAATGATGGAATTCACCATGCACTTTTTGATACTCCATTAGAGAATAGTATAAATTGGATATTTGAGAATTTGGGTGTTTCTTTGTCTCAACACATTTAGCTCAAAGAGATAAGAACACTTTTAACTATCTCTCCTTAATCTATTTATACTTATTCCAAGTGATTACTCATTACATTATAAAATATAGATCAATAATTTAATATATGCGCACTATCTTTTTTTGTGAAACACTTTAATATATATGCACAGAGGGTCTATAGACACAATAGATTTGGATTATTACATAGGTCATTCATAGGTTTGATTCTTTTTTAATTTTTGTTTGGTAGTTGGAACCATGGACAAATTTGTGATAAGAAAATCTAGAATGGTGCAAGAGTCATTTCCTATTGAAACTTTTTTTATGATAACAACCCCTAAAACTCGTCGAAGTGAAGCCGTATTGACTTTGCCCGGTTTATGTGTGTGGCGAGGCGTAAATAGACCCTGGGATTAGTGGCAACAATATTTTGATTTAACAAAAAAAAAAAGTTGGACGCACGAACATCATTTTTGCCATCCTTTTTAAATTTCTTGCCCGAAGGTGTTAAATGTGTTATGCTCTCACAGCTAGAGGGATTTACAGGCCGGTCTAGTGGGTGACTCATTATTCCCTCCGAGTCTAGCAAAAATTCAATTTGCACGCATAAGGTAAAAATAAAATCAAATACCAATAACACCCTCGATTTCCAGCTTGTCACCTCTGCAGCACTGCCCAACATCACAAAAGACTCGAGTACCTCACTGCTGCCAAAAGACAGATGCCAGGCATGGGTCTATTATCCAAAAGACAGATGCCAGCCATGGATCTATTATCCAAAAGATTTGAGACTTATATCCAATCCAAGAGTCATCCCTCTGGTATTATCCAAACTTTCTCGAAACCATCAATTCACAAATCCACATGTAAAACTTCGACAAATCCAGACACACACCCACCTCTCTTTTTTTCCCGTCGATTCTTCCCTTCAAATTCCAGCAAAATGGTTTCTCTTGAACATTCTCACTCCATCTCCACCCCCTTCCCCACAACCCCTCCCTCCTCCGCCGCCTCCTCCTTGAAAACTCAGCGCTCCATTGGCCACTCCGTGCGCACCATCCGGTCCAACCTGTACAACCATCCCGACTACTGCACCCACTCTTTCCCCGGCTCACTCCCAGACAAACTGGCCGCCTACCCATCCGAATCCCTGACCGCTGATGGACTCAATGAAGTCGTCACATGTGAATTCAGACCATTATTTGAACCAGATCTAGTACTTGGCTGAGCGGAGTTTCAAAAATTCGCACTGCGAATTTTTCCAATTTTTCAGAAATTCGCATTGCGAATTTTCCCAGTTTTTCAGAAATTCGCACTTCAAATTTTTTCAACCTAGTTTTTCAGAAATTCGCACTTCGAATTTTTTCAACCTTCAGAAATTCGCACTCCGATGGGAGCGTCGCAACTCATGATGGTTCATATTTGTGTTTTTTGATAATGTTCGGTATACTGCATGAAGGATTGCTCTCGCCCCGCTGGGTTTCTTTTCTATAGTTGTCTACTTCTTGGTCCAAGATTCCCACAGGTTTACCTATATTTTGTTTACATCAAATTATGGTGTTTTGTGAAATTTATTTTTCAAATTAGTGACTGGAATTTGAAAAATAGTCAAACTTTGAATTAGCAATTTTTAAAATTAGCAATTTTTTTTTTTATAAAATTCGCATTTTTTTTTATAAAATTCGCATTTTTTTTAATATGAAATCGTAATTTCGATATATTTGTTACCATCTCATTATTAGATCGGTGAGGTAACACAGTTTTTTTTTATAACAAATATAATTCGTCCAAAGCCTGATGACTTTTGTGAGGATAACCAGCTAGAAAAAGTCGCCGGCTGGAAGGTATATAAATTAGCAGTGAATTATGCGGCCGGAAAAAGTCGTCGGCCAGAGAAGTTCATCGGCTGGACAAGTTCGTCGGCGGGCCGAAAAAAGCCGCCGGCCGGAGAAGTTCGTCGGCCGAAAGTAGTTGTCGGCTAGAAGTGGATGGTGGATGAAGGTGGGGAGTGGGAGGTTGAGTAAAGAATAAATTTGTATTTGAAGGGTAGAAGGGTAATCTTACTAGTGAACTTGTACTTAGTGGTAATTAAAAATTGAGTGTATCCTTAGTGGGAATTAAGGATTGGTTTTCTAGACCTACTGGTAATTTTCTGCTCACAGCTATCGTGTCTGACCACACAGTTTTTGCAATAATAATATCCAATGCAGGACTTCTAAATTGAATGGTTTGGATTAACCGTTGTAAGCCTACAAAAGATCCACGAAGGCCCAAAATAGGATGGGACTGGATGGATCAGGACTAGAGATAGTCTTTCCCTGTCGAATGACACCATTTTCTCATACCTTTCCTTATGTGTGCAAAATACGATTTAGAAAGATCAATCCCTAGTCTATTCTCTCTCTATCAGTAAATGCAAGTGGAAGAGGGTGGGATGGAAACAGCCAAATAGGTCATGGCCCAACTCAAGTCTTCGTCTTTTCACAACAAAATTGCTCAATTTAGATTCCTTCCTCTTTACACATGAGTGCGTGCAGGATAGTCCGGACCACCCAGTTATGTTAAAAATGATTTCTAGAGGACCGTAGTAGAATTTCTGAACACCCTCAAAAGAATTCGTGGAGCTGCCACTAGTGCAAAAGACTCGTGGATCAAAAAAAAATAGTACAAAGGACACGCCGGTCTTTCCGGGGTAACATCTTGAGCAATCAACCTTAACTTCCAAAGAAAAAAAGGTCTAGACCACAATACAGGACCCCAAAAGCCAAGTCTATGGTCTCTGTCTTCAAGTTAAAACTTTTCTTCTCCTCCATCCACGTCATGTTTAGTATCCACAAGTACTTGAAAGGTATAGATGTATGTAAAACAAACTTCCTACTGTAAATTCAAATCTAGCACTAATACAAGTTGAAAAATTCTGTTTTTCCCAATAGTCGTGTAGTATGAGTTTGTGGCAACAATGTTTTGATTTAACAAAAACAAAAAAAAATTGGACGCACAAACATAATTTTTGCCATCCTTTTTAAATTTCTTGCACGAAGGTGTTAAATGTGTTACTTACAGCTATCGTGTCTGACCACACAGTTTTTGTAATAATAATATCCAATGCAGGATTCATAAATTGAACGGTTTGTATTAACCGTTGTAAGCCTACAAAAGATCTACGAAGGCCTAAAATTGAATGGGACTGGATGGATTAGGACTAGAGAGTAGCCTTTCCCTGTCGAATGGCGCCATTTTCTCATACTTTTCCTTATGTGTGTGAAATACAGTTTAAAAAGATCAATCCCTAGTCTATTCTCTCGCAGTCAGTAAATGCAAGTTGAAGAGGGTGGGATGGAAACAGCCAAACAAGTCATGGCTTAACTCAAATTTTCGTCTTTTCATAATAAAATTGCTCAATTTAGATTCCTTCCCCTTTACACATGAGTGCACGCAGGATAGTCCGGATCACCCAGTTATATAAAAAATAATTTCTAGAGAACTGTAGTAGAATTTCTGAACACCCTCAAGAGAATTCCTGGAGCCGCCACTGAAAGAAAGGAAAGCAAATTAATAAATAACAATCTGACGTCTGTGATTTTTTTTTTGTCAATCGAAAGGAGAAAAAGTTCATGAAAAGTTCCAATGAAGGGATGCATACTAGATGCGGACAATGGACGTCAGATTTATTCTGCCACAAACAAATTAGTCTTGCTTTCATTTCCAAAATTCGGTTTCATAAATCTTCATCATCGCATACAAGTAATAGTTTCATAATCCTCGCTGGAGGACAAAACACAACGCTGTAATTGGTTCCCGAAGGACATTGAAACGAGCTACTCGGATCATCGAAAGTATAACTATAAGCGTCTGGACACCTATCCTTGAAAAACCTTGAGTAATTTGTAGGCCCACAATTTCCTGTATTGCAACAGTATTCACTCGTATTGAATACGGTGCACGGGTTGTGACACCCGCCGGGGGCCCGCAGCTGATGCGGGCACAGCCCGTTTATGTCAGCAGTGCATCCGATGACGCGGGTGCACCCACTAGAAGTAGAGCTGAATTCCATTGGAACATTGAACCCATCAATAAGGGATATGTCAATTAAATCCATGTTGCTGGAATTGTTTTGTCCAAATTCAGCTAGTGTGTTAGGGGGCTGACCATCCACCTCGCACTCAAGGACTCCACCACAGTCGCTGGTCTGGCACTTTCCACGGCCCGTTCCATCAAATCTGCAACTGGTTCGAGCCCATATCCGGCCTGTATCCCCTACTGCTGGTTGAAAATTTATGGTCCAAGTCTGGCCCTGGTCAAGGCGAAGGCCACCACCAGGCTTTGCAGCGGCCCAAAGAGTGTAGGGACAGTTGTTTATGATATTGAAATTGGCTGCAAGGGTGGAGGGGGTGATGAAGTGGAGGGAAATGAGACGGAAAATGGAGAGGGAAAGAAATTTACAGAATCTCATGTTCTTTTTGTTGGTGATATTACAATAATAAACACCAAAAATTAAAATTACAATGGCCAAATTAACAGGCTGAGGTACGGAAATCTCGCTCTCTTTAAGGAGATTCAACCCCTCTACGGTAATAAACTAGATACAACAACCCGATAATTTATCGTGTCATTTGAACCTACTCTGCACAAGTAGGAGAACCCGAAGCTCCACCAAAATAACTCTTTGCCCAAAACCACTCGTACTGACAATGTTTTTTAGAGGAGAAAAATTGAAAGGGTGAAGAGAGTTGGCTCTTGGCTTTCTTGGATGGGAATGCTCTCTACGTACACAACACCTTATGCATACATTATATAGTGGATGATGGAAAGAAGCTGACAAGAAAAACATTTAATGCAGGCAACCATTTTCCAATTTCGTTTTTAATGTTTTTTGACTCTAAGGCCACAGCTTATCAAAAGAGGAAAATTTGCACCTCCTTAAAAATGCATGTTGGAAAAATTACTACAATACAGTCTTGTTTTCCCCGAAAGCACATTGATGCTTTGTCCTTGCTTAACCAACTAAGCAATCTAATCTTGGTCTTAACCAAGATTCTTCTATCCGATTGTAAATGCTTATTTGCCAACTAGCACACATGCACAAAATGATAAGACGCAACAATAATGTCAATCATGATTTTAATATTAAAATATCACAAGCAACCAACACTTTTATTGGAGGATTGGGCTTTAGGAGTTTTGTTTGTGTGGATAAGTACGTCTATGGATATTTATAGGAAGAGGGTGATGTTGGTTTGGGATCCAGGAATAAATAAGTGGAGTATAAAAAGTCTAATTATGCAGAGCTCTTGGAACAAGATCACGTGATACTCCAAGACTCTCTAACTCCGCACATTCTTGTGAGTTCCATTATAATGTATGGGCTTCACATAAATGTATGGCGTTGAAATGATTTTGGAGCACCACTTGGCCGTGTCCCCAAACTACTTAAATAGTCACTCATAGGGCTGTAAACGAGCCGAATCAAGTCGAGCTTTAAAATGTTCAATTCGTTCATTAAGTTTTTAAACAAACTCGAGCTGAGCTTGAACTCAATGAAAATTTGACGAGCCGAGTTCGAGCCGAGCTTGCCGAGGTTTGAGCCGAACTCGAACTTGTTCACGAGCCTTAGCGAGTAAAAAATGCTAGATATTTATGCTCTGAAACAAGTCTAGAACTACAAATAAATTTTTTATTTTGTACATAAAGAAGCCTATCCATATATAAAATTATAAAAACATATTAAAATTTAAGTTTATCACACATTTATAAGTTTATACATGTACAAATTATAAAACTTTCATTATGTACGTATATGTGAAAGTTATACATATTTAAGGTTATATATGGAATTCTTATGGGATATACGTATATATTCTAAGTTCACGACCCTAATCGAGTCGAATATTGTCAAGTTCAAGTCCAGCTTGTTTATTAAACGAGCCTAAAATTGAGGTTCAGGTTCAGTTTATTTAGTAACTGAATCGAACTCGAATGAGCCTTTACCGAGTCGAGCCTCGAATAGTTCACAAACGGCTAAGTTCATTTACAGCCCTAGACTCACTCATATACATTTGGGACTCGTGGATTCTAACAATGCATAGTGAAGGAATCCATTCAAACTGATTTGATATTTCGGCGACATCTAACTTGACTTGGAAAGTAATACTGGATTAATTTTTCAGTGGCGTTTACTATTGTGCTCATATACCATACAGGTCTAATTTCCCGTACAGATGAATTGGAAAAATTAACAGAAGGGACAAGCTAGGGAGGTGGAAAAGTCTCAATGGGAGAAAGCAGGAGTGAAAATTAATCGACCCAAAACCCCTTTGGAAACTCGAAACGTGATGCATTAGCACCAGCAGCAGCGTTTTAAATTGCGGTAATATTGGGAAATGTAACGATGTTTGACGTGGCCATATATTTGCCGATATTAGACCGTTTTGTTTGTCTAAGGTAAATAACGGTATCTGAGGTTCAAAATCCAGTTACATAACTACTGATACGTTACGTGACGGGTTTTATTAAAATCCCTGACTAGCATTGTCGAGGAGGTTAAAGCAGGGCCCTGCAAAAAATAAGAGGAAATGATAATCTCCTTTCAAACTTGGATCCCTTTCTTTGGGGGAAAACCGGCAATCCGAGTGTAGGCCCTCGCAAACGTCTCTAGAGGTTGTCAACAGCAGAGAAAAAAGGATGGAGGAAGATTATATAGCAACATTGACCACCGGGAAAAATCTTGGAGTAACTATTCGTCTGGAGGATGAAATAGTCTTAAAAGAAATTATTGAAGATGAGTTCAAAGCATTCTCTCAAAAGATTAAGCAATGGGATGTAATCTATTGAGAGAAAAGGATCCTTCTGAATTTTGAAGGTGGGTTGCGGCAGTATTCTAGCGTGGAAAGGGTTGAAGTAGGGCTGGCGTGAGCAGGCATAGAGGGGCTGATCTTCGCGTGGCTCTTGTGGTGGCTGTTTTGGATTTGGTTCCCTTGGGTGTTTTTTCACTTAGGCTGCATAGAGGATTTGAGTGTTTTCGTTCTGTAATCTTTTGTTGTGGTTGTTTTTTTTTTTTTTTTTTTTCTTTCTTTTCCTTTCATTCAACCTAAGTTAGATGTCTCCTCCCCCTCACCCCTGAGTAGCATTACTTTGTTAGAACAACAGAGTGTACCAATTTTACCATAGCAGTTTTCAATTGTCAAGAGTCAAGGCGCCCCAGTCAAGGATGCGACGTGGTAATAACAAGTTAGCGCAACAGAAGAGTAACAAGAAGTTAGCGCAACAGAAGAGCAAGGGAAAGAGAAGCTATCCAACTAAGGCATAAGCATCAAGCATGAAGGATAAGAAATACCAACTACTTTTCTCAAGCAAGCCAACCATTCTCCCCTTTTTGTCTCGCGAAGGCATAGAGAAACGCGAGCAAATGAGGATCTGATGGAAGGCATGATGCCACGTGGTAATGGATGATGACACACTTAAAGGATATACCAGGTGCTCATGGACACGTGACAAGGAGGTGGAACATCGCCATAAAACGCGTGAACCTTTCAAAAACTCTTACTAGAGAAACATTTAGAATAAACTTGGAAAGTGAAAAAATATATTTGAAAATGAACGCCTTGTTCAGTTGGTTCTCTAGCCCTCAGGTTTCACTTTTTCTTCCATGGGCCCTAATTCCTATGAATAATGATACATCTACAACAATTAGTCTCCAATATGGCTCTAATACATGCACAAGATGTGTGGAGTCCACACACACTTTGCACTCAAGTATGTAGGTTCTATACACCATGTAAGTGTGTACATGCATAGGGTGTGTGGAGCCCATGCACACTTTACAGTTAAGTGTGTGCTATATACATCATGTCAGTGTGTTGGAGCCACGTTGAAGACTAATTGTTGTACATCAATCGTTTTGAATTCCTATTCGTAACTTGAAAAAGGAAGACATGTTTGGCCGCCAAAATGATCTTGTTTGGACGTGTCATACTCATGAAATTCAATACAGAGCAATACAAGCTGACCCGAATATCCTGTTACAGACTTACAGCATGGGAAAAAAAAAAGAAGCAATCCCAGCTCTGTTATCGTCAATGTGAAGTCCATGTTCAGTTGGTTCTCTAGCCCTCAGGTTTCACTTTTTCTTCCATGGGCCCTCATTTATCTTCTCTCATCAATATTTTTAGAAATACTACTCTACTGTATACCTTGCATATGAATTCGTGGGGCCCACTTTGAAAACTCGTACAAATGATCCAAGCCGTCTATTAGTTCTAAAATTATTCTTTGAGTCATTCAGAAAAAAATCAGGTCAATTGTATAAATTTAAGTACTTGATCCAGTTGTCTAACTGTCTTTCAAATTTTTGTCAGAATACAGGATCCAAAATTGTGAATGAATAATTACAAGATGGATCAACCTCTTATAATTTTTCAAATGAGCTGATTTTTTAAGAGTAACTTAAAAATTTATTTTAAAAATTAATGAACTGCTTGGATCATTTGCGCGGGTCTTCGAGGTGGGCCCCACGAACTCACCTTGCACAAGGTATGGACTAGACTAGTATTTGTAGAAATGTTGAGAAGAGAGAGAGTAAAGGGGCGGCCACGGGGTAGAAGTAAAACCTTGGGGCCTGGGAACCCAATCGAACACAGCGTCTAGCCCTCTCACAAAAACACTAATGAATAGAAATTCTAATTTCCCCTCACACATGAAAAACCACATCCACAAGCATGCAATGAGATTAAATTTCACGCATTCAAAAGTAAGATGCATTTCAGCAACTCACTCAAAATCACATGAGCACTCAAAAATTTGGTCTGACAACTAAAAAGACACCCTCACATGAAAAATAGGAGTAATAATTTTCCTCGCAAATGCACACACCTGCATACATAGAGCAGCAAGAATTCGTGCAAGAACAAAATGGATTTCGTTTATGCAAAGTAGGGCTGAACCTAAAAAAAAAAAAACAATGAACCAAACCAAACCAGAGAACTAGACCAAACCGGTTTATTTTTTCGGTTTTTTTACTTAGCCGGTTCGGTTTGGTTCCTAGTTCTTAAGATTTTGCACCCGGTTCGAACCGATTTTCTATATTATAGCCTATGGGGAACACTTCACTTACCAACTTGGACAGGCAAGCTTTTGTTATTACAATTTACAAGGCAACATAATTATACTTATTAAGTATTTGCTCCATTATGTGTATATGCATGCACACTACAGTAGTACAGCAGTACAAGTACCCACGACAAAAACATTTTCTCACTTTCCCGAAGTCCTTCTTCTATCATCCAATCTCGTCTCTCTCTAAAAACATAAAAGATCTAAAAACCTCTCATCTCTCTCTCAAGTCTCAAAATCTCCCTCTCTCTCCTCTCCTCTGCTTCGTCATCGTCGTTCAAGATGCTCAGAGGTGCTCATCGTCATCGTCGCTCCGACATCGTCCAGATCTGTTTCATCTCTCTTCTCTCCGATCTGTATATGTATCATATTGAGGGGTTCTTTTGCTGGTTGTTAAAGGGCTTTAGTTCTACACCATATACCATGTTTGAAGCTCTGTAATGTTGATTGATTTCTGCATGTGAGAGAATCTTTTTGGGTGTGACCAGCACTGACCATTCACGTTCATTCGCTGGTGGTTCTTTGGTCACTTTCTTGTGGGTGTGGTCGTTTGACCACTTTCTTGTTCTATCTCTCTCACTCTGCATGTTAGGGTCTCCGATATTTTCCAATTTGGGGCTTTTCGATGGCAAGCAATTCAACTACTCTCTTTGTGGATAACCTCCCTATCTCTATCAAAAAAATTTGGGTTTACAATTTATTTGCAAGATTTGGGTTAATTAGGGACGTCTTCATCCCTAATAAGAAAAGCAAAATCACTGGTAAACAATTTGGATTTGTGAGATTTGATAACCGCAAAGATGCTCGCACAGCCATTGAGAATACAAATAGGTGCTGGCTCTGAGATCATAAATTAGTGGTTCATGTTGCAAAATTTGGCGCTGGGATGAAGAACCATCAGAGCCATTCATCACAACCAAGAAAAGAGAAACGTTGGGTATACAAAGTGAAATCTTCCAAGGCTGCTGAATCTTCTCACCCCAATCAAGAAAATTCAAATATCCAAATCTTCAGGGGCGCAGGTAACACCTCTTTAGTATGCAACACCAAGAACTTTCATATCCAGCCAGTTGGTATTGGCTGGTTATATCGTAGTGCAGTTGGCCAAAATCAGCAAGCTAGTATCACCCCAGTACTTGGAAAATGTCTTCAAAATGGAAAATATCCCAATCGTACACATCAAAGCCATGGGTGGTAGATATGTGATTGTTCCTTTTAAGAATCTTGAATCAAGAGATGCTATTATTAAAGCAGATTGGCTGTCAAATTGGTTTGAGGAAATATCTCCATGGAATGGGGAAGCCGCTAGTAATGAACGTTTTGTGTGGCTTTCATGTTTTGGTATGCCTCTCAATGGCTGGACTATTCCAAATTTCAAAATTATTGGAGATGCCTGGGGCCAATTCCTGCAGGTTGATGAAGCCACGCTAAATGAGGTCTCTTATGACATAGGAAGGATTCTCATTGCGACGGATCAGATTCAGAGAATTACTAGAAGTATTGAATTCAACTTCCTCGGTGTCAAACATACAGTAAGAGTTGAAGAAGATGGCACTTTCAGATCTATTGATTCAAATTTTTCCCCTCTCAAGTATCCCATGGTCAATTTTAGGGAGCAAAAAGATGATGAAGAAAGAGAGAAAGCTGATGAGGATGATGACAGAGATACTCCAAAGGTAAATGAAGTGGCAAACAAAGCTGATGAAGTGGCAAAAACTAATTTGGTGAATCAAATGGAGATGGAAACTGAGTCCAGTAATAATGCTGAAAATGATATTGTTGTTGAGACACCTGTGATTAATGAGGTGGTTGAGAAGACAGACACGGCTATTCATAATCCCAGGGATCCAAGTTTAGCCACTTTTAAATCTGTCTTGATGGAATCAAATACTCTCGAAAAGCCTCAAAATACCCCGAGAAGTGCAAAAGTCCCTCTTGCTTTGGACAAAACCAATTTAGTCATACCTCCTCAAAGCCATAACTACTGCCCTGAACCAATTACCAACCCTGTGAACTTTGATGAGAATTTCAATGTAGAGGATATTTCAGTTGGAGAAACAAATGAGGTTTCTAGCTGGAGCATGGCTTCTTTCAATAGAAATTTAAAACCAAAGGGGGCTGAGAAATACAAGAGAAAACAGAAATCTGTTGAAGAACTCATCGGTTTACCAAAACCAAAAAAAGGTGGCAGACAAAAGAATAAGAATGTGGCTATTAGATCTGCTATTGCTGCTATGCCCTCTCCATCTCTTCAAATGGGATAAAAAACAGAAATTGTATTATCCTAAATGAGAAGGAGGCAGTGAAGACAGTTTCTAAGATTATTGGGGAGGATTACATGGGAGATGAAGATGAGGTGATCAGTAACATCATGAATAATGCAGTGGAGCAGGAAAGTCTATAATTTCTGAAGTATGAAGATTCTCTCTTGGAATATTAGGGGGTTGGGTAAAAAGACTAAAAGGAGGAAACTAAAGAAGCTACTTTCAGACAAATATGTGGATATTCTCCTTCTTCAAGAAACCAAATTGAAGTTCACCAATTGCTTCCTTATCAATTCTATTTGGGGTCACTGCGATTTTGATTTTATGGAGATAGATGCCATGAACTCAGCTGGAGGGTTGCTCTGTATCTGGAATTCTGCTCTATTCAAGTTGGAGGAAGTATGTGGCAACAGAAACTTCATTCTGTTGTCAGGAACTATTCACCATGATTTCAAATGTTCCATAGTCAATGTGTATGGTCCCTGTGTAGTATCTGATAGAAGAATTCTCTGGAATTCAATCAAAGCCCTGAGAACTAAATTTCCTACACCTTGGTGTCTTGGAGGTGATCTCAACAAAATCAGAAATACAGAGGAAAGACAAGGATGCTCAATCAGAGATAGAGGCATGAGAGACTTAAATGATTTTATTGAGGATATGGAATTCATGGACTTGCAACTTCTTGGAAGAAATTTCACGTGGTCTAACTCCCAAGATGAGGAAAAATGGAGCAGACTCGACAAATTCCTCTTGCACACTGAATGGCTTGATAAATTCAATTTCAATCAGTGGGGTTTGGCAAGAACAATCTCTGATCACTGCCCCATTTTGTTGATGGAGGATGATAGAATTTGGGGGCCCAAACCCTTTAAATTTTTTAATGCTTGGTTGGAAAATAAAGAGTGCCTGAAGATTATGAAAAATGCTTGGCAAATAAATCAGAATCATAGATGGGCAGCTATGAGGCTAAGCATGAAAATTAAAGAGATGAAGCAGGCACTAAAGAGTTGGGCAAAGGAAACTTTTGGTAACACCCAAAGGAGGCTAGAATCTGTGGAATTAGATATCCATAACTTGGATATTCAAGCTAAAGAGGGCAATATGACAGAAGAAGGGAAGAAACAAAGAAGGGCTTTGAAAGCAGAAATGTGGAGTTTGTACAGAACTCTAGAGAGAATGTGGTTCCAAAAATCAAGAATTCAATGGCATCTTTTGGGGGATAAAAACACCAAGTTTTTCCACATCATGGCCTCTGCCAGACATAGAAAGAATATGATCAACTCTCTTTTCATTGATGGCACATGCATTGATGATCCAATCCAGATCAAGCAAGCAGTTCATAATCACTTTCAAAGTCTGTATGAGGAGTCTATGCCTATTAGGCCACTAATTGGAGAAAATATGGGGGGGTCTATCACCACTGTTTTGAGCAACCAACTAATTGCTGGATTCACTGAAGAAGAAAGATGGAATATCATCAAAGCTTGCGATGGCAACAAAGCACCAGGACCAGACGGATTCAACATGCTCAGTATTAGGAAGGGTTGGACATTCATGAAAGGAGACATTATGGAGTTCTTGATGGAATTCCACAGAAATGGCAGGCTTCCCAAAGGTATCAATTCATCTTTCATTAGTCTGGTACCTAAAGTGGAAAATCCTTTCGGCCTCTCTGATTATAGGCCTATTAGTTTGATTGGAAGTATGTACAAAATCCTCTCTAAGATTTTAGCAGCTAGGCTAAAACTTGCAATTCCTATGGTTGTGGGTGAGGTTCAATCCGCTTTCTCTGGAGGGAAAAATATACAAGATGGCATTCTTACTGCAAATGAAATTGTGGATTACTGGAAGAGAGGAAGAAAAAAAGGTCTCATTATAAAACTAGACTTTGAAAAAGCATTTGACAAACTTAATTGGAACTACCTGTTCAGAATGCTAAAACTCATGAGTTTCCCATGTAAGTGGATTAAATGGATGAAGGAATGTTTGTCTTCTGCTTGGATTAGAGTTCTTGTTAATGGCTCACCTTGTGAAGAGTTCCAAATGCAAAAAGGGGTTAGACAGGGTGACCCCCTCTCACCCTTCTTGTTCATTCTAGCTGCTGAGGGACTCAATTGGATGTTCAAAAGGGCTCTATCTCAGGGTTTACTCAGTGGCTTAACTTTTGGAATGGATGGACCAGTCATTACACATCTACAATTTGCTAATGACACCTTGGTTTTTTGTAAGGCCAGTATTGAAGAAGCCCAAGTAGTCAAAAAATTACTGGGTGATTTTGAGGACATTCTGGTCTTAGAATCAACTTCCACAAAACAATTCTATGTGGGGTTGGTTTGTCAGATGGGGAATTGTCGCCTCTAGCCCAAGTCTTGGGGTGCAAAATGCAAAAGTTGCCAGTAAAATGCCTCTCGGGGTGAGTCCTAAACGCAAATCTACTTGGAAATCCATAATTGAAAGATGCAAATCCAAGCTAGCTTCATGGAAGAGGAAGTATTTATCACTGGGAGGAAGAATAGTGCTAATCAAATCTGTACTATGCAGTTTGCCCATCTTCTTCATGTTCTTATTCAAAATCCCTGATGGTGTGGCTAAATGCTTAGAAGCAATTCAAGCTAGGTTCTTATGGGGTGGCTCTAACATGAAAAAGAAACTCCATATGGTGGCATGGGTAAACTAACTCAAAGTAGATCCAATGGTGGTCTAGGAATAAGAAACATAAAAGAAATGAACGACGCATTATTAATAAAGTGGTGGTGGAGGTACGGTATGGAGAAAGAGGCCTTGTGGAGAAAGGTAATCAAAGCCAAGTACAAGATGAATGGCAGCATTTGGTTCCCAAAATCTGATTTGTCAAGGAGTGTCTCAACAATATGGAAAGACATAATGCAAACCAAGGAGAGAAATCCAAGAATGTATTCAGTTTTCATGAGCAATGCAAAAATCAAAGTGGGAGATGGCAAGCTAACTAAGTTCTGGCTTGATGCATGGTTGGGCCAGCAGTGTCTGGCTGAAGCTGTTCCCCCTTTATTCCGATTAGTTTGCCAACAGGAGGAGCTAGTAAGTGAGGTTCTATCAAGGAGGGCTGAATCTCATAGCTGGGGGATACAACTAAGAAGAAGGATGTATGATTGGGAAAAAGATTTGATGGATGAACTTTATACAATACTTGAGGGATTTGGCATCACGCTTAATCAGGGGTGCAATGACAGTCTCATTTGGGAGGGCAACACATCCAAAACTTTCAGTGTAAAGTCTATTTTTGAGTTGGCGAGTCCTCAATGCATCATTGCTAACAATGCTTTTGATTTAATCTGGAGGAATGCAGCCCCTTACAGAGTGCAATGTTTCTGTTGGCTAGTTCACCTTGGCAGAATCAAAACCTCAGAATTTTTGCTCAGGATTGGCGTCATCAATAACGAGGTAGAAGGAAACTGCAGATTGTGTTCTATGCATGTGGGGTCTATTGATCATCTATTTCTACACTGTATACGTGTTTGGCGTTTGTGGTCTAATATCATGCAATGGTGGGGAGTATGCTGGGTTACCCCTAGATCGATTAAAGACTTATTTATTTGGTGGAAAGATTGGAGATTGAAAAAGGCAAAAAGATTGATATGGGATGCAATTCCATTGGCTGTGCTTTGGTCAATCTGGAACATGAGAAATGATTGTGTATTCGAGAACCACATTCCTGATTGGGAGAAAATTTCAGAGCTCATCAAGACCAGAGTTGCACTTTGGATGACTTCTTGTTTAGACTTAATAGCATTCTTGATTCCTTGTAATTGTCTTTCTCTTAGTAAGCTTCCTAGTTTGCTGTTTTGTTGGCAACTTGCCAACTGTCTTCCTTTGGGGTTTGAGGTTGCTTCTTTTCCATCATGATCCTATCTCATGTTGGTGTTTTGGCTTCTCTTTCCCTTTTAATCTTTGTACCATTCAGAGATTAATAAAGTTCTTTCCTTTTCAAAAAAAAATATATGTATATATTACAATATCTATGTAGATCTCTCGATCTGTGTATGTATATTCATATAAATACATATATGTAGATCTCTCACCCTCCCTTGATCTGTGTATGACTGTATGTGTACTTTACTGTTAATATACGTATTTGTAGATCTCGATTTCGATCTCTCTCCCCTTCGATCTGGTATGTGTGCACTTTACTGATTTGCTTTCTTGATTGGGTTTGATCTGCTGCAGTTCTCTCTTTCTCCCCCTGAACCGAACCGACTTCCGAACCAAGATGAATCGGGATGAACGAACCGAACTAGAAAAACTCGGTTTCGATTCTATGGTTCCTCCGAATCGGTTTTGGTCGGTTCACCCCTCCGAACTGGACCGAACCGAACCGGTTACACCCCTAATGCAAAGCATTAAGACTCCCCCTCACTAATGCACTTCACTCATGAACTCAGGTACACAAAAAGAGACGATTGGCAATCAAATTTTAAAGCACCAAAATAACAATGCTCCCCCTCACCAAGAGCATACTCTCATGAAGAATAAAATCTTAAGAGGACCAAAAGCTCAAAGCACCCCTTAAAATAACTCCCCCTCACACAAAGCTACCCAAAAAAGACATGCTCATCTGAACACATGTACTAGACGATGCAAGAATGAAATGCACACACACAAGCATTCACAGCACAATGAAGATTCAAGCATTCATCAACAAAATGCACTCCTCATATCATGCTCAAGAACAAATCGTGAAAATTCTCGCAAGAGAGAAATGAACTTTGAAAATTCAAGATAGCGAGAGCAACGCATAACACGATAATATCATGAGCTACAACATAGGCCAAGACAATTCCATGCTCTCTACTATCAAAGTGAGTTGGGTGAACTCTTGTAGAATGGTGCGAGAGACTTAGAGATGCCAAGGGACACTCACCCAAATCCGAAGAAAATTTACACAAGATAGACAAGTGAAGTCAAACTATAAGGCACTTAGACCTAAAGACTTCACGCACAAACCCCATTCCGATTTCTATGACCCAAGAGGGACACACAAATCTAGGATAGTGCAATGATTAGGTAGCCATTCACCTAAGGTGCAAGATCAATGAGTAGGGGGTGCACTAGAGCAACAACCTAATTCTAGAATTAAAATTTTTCACAATGAATTTTTTTTTTTTTATCATTTCATTTTTTTTTTTAGTTTTATTTGCTTGGGATTCATTTCAACAAGAACATGTTTTCTTTTGAACACTGATCTCACTCTTTTATGCACCAAAGGAAGCTTTTACACTAATCCCTAAATGGTAGCTCTTGAGAAAAATCAATGGGGGAAAGCATCTAAAGGTGAACTCAAGCATTTGGTCAATCAAAAATCCGGGATGAAACGAAGATTTCCATTAGCATGATACTATCGTGCGGCATTACCTGAGGTCTTACACTCTTTTTTTTTAAAAAAGGAAGGGATAGAAGAGAAAATCAGAAATATGGATCTTTGAGCCCAGAAATCTGTATAAAGAACTGTTCTAATTTAGAAAAGCTTCCCCTCAAATTTTGAAAATATGGCTTATCAAGTTAAAAGCATTACCTGGAATAAGAGAAATTTCTTTGAGAAGATTTCGGATGCACACCTCGAACTTTTCAGATGTCGAACTTGGGGCGTTCGTAGTAGACTGTGATGAAACTTGGTATTGGGGGTTTTGTGGAACAATTTAGCTTTTGGGAATTTTCGGAAGGTTTTTTGGGTGGAGTTTAGGGAGAAGTTTTTGACAGAGGTCTGAGGTGGTGAACAAGAGACAGAGCTTTAAACTATCTTTGGAGACGTTTTTTTGGGATTTTTTTGGTGAGATTTTTCTGGGAGATTTTCTGATCTTTTTTCATATCCTTGCACTTTCAACCCTCTCGGTTTATATAGGAAAAATCCGACCGACGGTCACGTTCTTTGTGGAGGTCACACAAAGGGAATGATGGGCTATGGCGGCCTCTTGCGGCTATAGGCTCAGCCTTAACTCTCTGCAACTGAGATTCTCCCCAAAAAAAGGTGGTTGTTAACAGCTGAAATGAGGATTTTGATATGATTGCTCTTTTGGCCTCTATTTGTTGGTTTATATGGAAGGATAAAAATAAAACCTTGTTTGAAAACCAAGGCTTGACATGTTCTCTTCTTTTGGAAAAGGCGATTTCGTTCTGCATGGAAGCTAAGGCAGCGGCGGTTGCTAGTCAATCTACAAAGAATAATTCCCCTTCTTTACCTCCCTCGTGGATTCCCCCTCCACCTGGTGTTATCAAGTTTAATGTTGATGGTGCAGTCAATAAGGAAAGTGGTGGAGTTGGTGTTGGCTTTGTGGCTCGGGATCATCTCGGTGGGATTTTAGGGATAGTCTCCATCCCGTTTTCTGGTACATACACCCCGAGATCCACTGAAGCTTTGGGGTTTCGTGAAGCCTTAATCTCCGCTGCTAATAATCGGTTTCCAAAGATCATCGTGGAAGGTGACTGCGCCCAAGTTGTTCAGGCACTCTCTCAAGAGGGAAAATCTTTTTATGATTGTAGCTCTATTATCTCGGATTGTTTAGAGCTTATTCCTCTCTTTTCCTCTTGTTCTTTTTCTCATGTTAAACGTTCTTGCAATAGGGTAGCCCATTCGCTGGCTAAGCAATCCCTATTAGGTGATCGATTGGAGAATTGGGGGGGTCCTGTCCCTCAGTGGCTATCCAATCTTGCCCTTAATGATATTCGGTCTTCGGACCATATTATTACTTAAATAAAATCCATCATTCTTTCCGTGAAAAAAAAAAAAAAAAAAAGCTGAAAAGTTTGACACAAGTTTCGGAGTGTCATGCGGCAATAGACACAATGACACCTCAGTACTGTAATGTCGTATGGCAGTATGAGGTGGCAAACTGCCACACCGTGGTTTGACCACTTGTCCTAATGCCACAGCTTAGTCTCGCATTGCCACAACCCAGTGTTGTTACTTGATTTTGATTTTTCTGGCTTTCGAAGGCTCATGCGTCCGAAATTTTCTCGTTTTGATTACGTTTTACATCATCGGGGAATTTTAAAACTGCCCGTAGATTTAAATTGGGGTGTCTACAGTACAAAACTTAAATAAAACTACAAAAAAATTCCATGTATTCTCAACATTTTTTTTTTTTTTTTGCAGGATATTCAAGTGACCACCCATAACACTATGTAGAGCCGCCTATGAGTGGGAAGATCATCGTGACTTCATGAAAATGGATGCAGATGGCTCAGTTAGAGGCATTATTTGCATATGGGTTCCAAATGGAAGGTGCATGTTGCAACAGGAGCTTTATTTTAACTAATGGAAATTTTGGGTGCTTTTATGGGTGTACTCAAAGCTGCTGCTGGTTGCTGTTTGTGAGGTTTTGGCTGCCTTTTTTTTACTATTTTAGCTTATTTACCGAGACACCCCTTGTAAGTAACTTTTTTTTTTTTACCAAACACCCACTGCAAGAAAAAAAACCTACGACGAACCCTCTCTACCTTCCAAAACTTTACCCCAAGACCCATTCCATCACCATTCCGCCTAAAACCATCAGTTTTTTTTATGATCCAAACCGTTCAATTTGTTTAAAACATGGTTTTAAGTGTACCCGCGGAGAAATCGGCTCAAAATATGATCGGGAAGTGCTTGATCCGAACAAATTTTCATGTACATGAAAATTTGTTCGGATCAAGCACTTCCCGATCATATTTTGAGTCGATTTCTAGCGAGTGCCCTTAAAACCATGTTTTAAACAACTTGAATGGGTTGGATCATCAAAACATAACCCAGAACTTTGAGATTCGAAACGGAAAGGTGACGGAAGGAGTCTTGGGGTAAAGTTTTGGAAGATAGAAGGGGTTCGTCGTAGTTTTTTTTCTTGCAAGGGGTGTTTGGTGAAAAACGTTAACTTACAGGGGGTGTCCCGGTAAATAACCCTACTATTTTTTTATGATGTATGCTGCTTTAGTTGATTATCTAAGGATTGGGGATGCCATTAGTCGATGAATTGCATTATCTTTTCTTTAACGCTGGTTGATCTCTAGCCGACTATATTGTTTCCTTTTCTTAAGTCTTGAGTGGCATATGATTATCCAGCGGTTAATCTTGTTGGGATGCTTACCCCTTGTAGTGATTTTGTTTCTCTTGTCCTTTTAAATCTTGTGTGACTCTTACATTAGATCAATAAAATTTCTTTTTTTGCCGTTCAAAACAAACAAATCTCGGTGCAATCCCAAACAACTGCGGTTGGCTCAAGAACATTTCATTTATCCTCTATTTTTGTTGAATCGCTCCAAAAACGCTCTTAAATGGCCTGAACCGCCCCACGCCTTAATCACCCCGAAGTACATTGAAGCGGGCTCAAAAACCACCAAACTGGCCTCAAGCACATCTGTACCGGTTTGAACCGAGCCTTAACAGCCCTAAACTGGGGTTTTAACAAAAAAATCAGCCAAAACAAGCGCTGAACCGGTTAAAAAACCCACCGACCCAATATACAATGCGTAAACCCGCCCAAAAACCTTGGAACTGGCCCTGAACGATCCTTTTAAACGGCCGAAAAAGGCTAGAAATCATCAAATACCAAGTGCAAACCCATCAAAACGCTAGATAATTGCCTGATATTTCACTAGTCGGCCGATATTCACAGCTCTTGTCCAGGTGTCACCAAGGCAGCATTAATGAGCTGACGTGGAGCGTTGGCCGTTGATGCGGACTGCCACGTCGTGTACGGATGTTGACATGGCACTGGTGACAGGGCATCCGAACCATCATGATGTAATGCCACGTCATCATTGACTAGATGATGTGGCATTTACTCATCAACCTACGTGACGCTGAGTCAACACCACCCTAGCGTGGTTGAGCCAACTTGCCTTCAACTTCCAAAGGCGCGTGTGTCACACACTTCGAGTAGATTTGACGTGCTTCGCACGCACTGCTTCATCTGGCGCGTGCTGTGTCTCCAGGCGTCGTTTCGCAGGCGATTTTGCACCACCATGATCGTCTCAGTGATAGGAGTTGATATCCTTGACCAAAACAAATTTTCGATCATTTCTGTTTTTTCCGTTTTCAAACCAGTGCGCTTAAAAGTGAAATCCTAGTAACCTCTGGACCCAACGAGGCTGTGATACCAATTGTTGGGTATCTCGGCCACGCACACCACGATTCAGAGAAAAACTCACTTTTGTATATATACTAGTGCATGCCGGGTGCCCGTACCTTCAGCAATTGACGCACGTGCACGTACCCATGCCCGCGCCCATTATTTATGGCCCTTCGAATTTTAGAGAGGGGTAAGGAGAGAAGGTAGTGATAGAATGTGATTTGAATTTCAAAAAGGGGTGAGAGAGAATGTAGCTTGAAATTTTGAGTGTGTTGGGCCAGTGGAGAGACATGGTAGAGAGAAAAGTTAGAAGACGACGACAGTCGTCTGTCATTGTTTTTACGATACTCATACCTAACCCAAGAAAAAAATTGCTACCTTTTTTTTCTGTTTGGAAGTAAAACACCTTCCAAAGTTGCATTCTTGATGTGGACATGACTACCTGTGCTCAGATTTATTCTACCACAAACAAATTAGTCTCGCTTTCAATTCCGAAATTCGAGTTCATAACTCTTCGGCATCGCATACAAGTGATAGTTTCTGTTTGTACCATAAATTTTAAAATTTAAACGTGGCAAAGAAATTGGTTAGAAGTCATTTTGATTTTAATTCGGATTTTAATTAATAGCCGAATTATCTATAATTTAGGCGATAAGTTTGTTACCTAAATTATAGGAGTTGGTGTTTATCTAAAACAAGTGGTTTGGGCCGGAATTAACATGTGATTAATTACATTGAGAACGTGGTTAGTTATTCTCCGGCCAAATAAGGGACACATGGCACGCCCTCATGCATTTTCAAGAGGACATGGCGTGATTATAGGAGATCATGGGCGGTTGCATTCCAGAGGTTACAAAGGAACTCAGAGGCTATAAATACAAGTCATGGTGCAACACTGTGGGGGTTCCAACACCAATATTGCTCACAGCAGCAAATTAAATTTAGCTTTTATCTCCTAACTCAAGCAGTTAGTCGATCGATCTCTTCTAACTATGTCTATCTCCTACTTCTTCCCCGTTCTTTCTTCTCCCTCCCTCTAAAATCTTTTCTGTGTAATTTTCTTCAAGTGTGGAAGTCCTTGTTCAAGGCCCCCACGAACCCTTGTAACTTTAGCTCGAGTTTCTCAATTGCTTGAAAGAAGTTAGTCAGTATATTCAGGCGCTTTTCTACATTTCTCTTGGAGATTACTTCTCCTGGCACGCCCTCGCATCTTCTACACCACTTGGTGTTGGCCACTCCCGCTTCTCCTGTCCCTTGGAGAAATCGGTGGACAACATTTTTTGGCACGCCCGGTGGGACCCATAACACACTTTGAAGATTCAAGATGGCGGGAAAAGACAAGAAAGGAGGAGCTAAAGGCACGGGAACTGGTGATGACCCAGTCGAGGCCGCTGAAGGCCAGTCCTTCGCGGCATCTCAAGAAGATTTGCAAGAGATGGCTGTTGGCATGAGAGACATCATTCTGGAGACAAATGCTGAGTTGTCCCAAGGTCTCACTAACTCTATCGTTGGTCCACTCAAGGAGATCAAAGAGTCGCAGGTGGATCTCACTAAATCCATTAAAGACATGATAGTTCTTCTTAACGAAAAACTAACCCCAGTCGCTTCTGTGGCAACTGGGAATGATGCCAACAAGGAGATGCCTGGTCCTAAGGGTTTCATTCTGCCCCATTACCAGGCATCCTCTTCTTCTTCTCAATTCAACCACCCAAGAAATGCTGGCGCTAGAAGGTAACAAATCTTGATCTCCTTTGCCCAACTTAACAAGCATGAAACGTGGCATGAGATTTGCAGCAGATCCATTATCCACCAAAATACGATTGACAGGAATACCATCTAGATGACCTTGAATGTAGAGAGGACGAAGATGCTGAGTCATCATTGGATCTGGCTTCTCAAATAAGACACTGGCCACAGGAGATGGACGATATACCGTAGGCTCATCTTTGAGAACCACAATGGAAGGAATCTGTGTAACAGAAGCTTCTGGTGCAGATGCTTCTAACACTGGTATAGGGGCAACAGGTGCTATAGAACTGATTTCTGGGGCATCGCCTGAAACCTCCACATCGCCATCCATAGAAGATGGCTGTCCTTCTTTAGCCATGAAAGCAGTGGGAAGAACAAACACCATGTTGCACGAGAAACTAGCCAAAGAAGATGAAACTTTTGTGACAGGGGCTTCCTCTCGCACAACCAGCATATCCTCTGAAGAACGGATGTTGATAGGACGTGGTTTTGCAAGGATATCCTTCCAAGCAGGCTTGCGAGCCTTTGGAATCTCAGCAGAAGATGGCTCCACGTGTTGAGGAGTAGGTTTTTGCACTGGACGATACTCCATGCGAGGTTTCTCCTGCCCATGTTTGGGAGCAGGATAGCGTTTTGGTGGGATAGGTGGAGGGGTAGGAATCCCCTGTGCCAACCTTTCAGCTTGACGGATTCTCTGTCGACGCCGCTTCTGAGATTTTGATAGAGGATTCTCAGGCTGTGGAAACTTAGGATGCTTCACCTTGAACCAGTGGTTAGGAGAAACAGATCCAGGCGGCTTAACCATCCTAGGCCTGCCCTCTTGAGGAGCTGTGATGACTAAGGATGACATCTGCTTCTGGATTTCATGAGTAATAGGTTTCAGGCGATTAAACACCGAAACACGCTTCTGAGGAAAACGACGAGGGGAGAGTGATGGAGTCTCCTCCCGTGGACGTTTGACGACCACACTTTGTAGACGCTTTGGCTTCTCGGGTTTTCCACATTCACAGCAATGATGGACAGATGGCTTCTTTGGTGTAGAAGAAAACCCTCTGCGACTTCTAATAACTTCCTGATCCCACCACACAGGAGAAGGGTGATCATCAGGAGGATTATCAGAGTCATGAAGGATCTGCTTCCCTTTAGTCGCTTGTGAAGGCGCACCGAGAGAGATCTTCTGTCTTGGAACAGTCCTGGGTGCCCCCCTCATGTCCACATAGACCATGTTGGCTCCAAAGTCAGCAGGGAACGGATCTTCATCTACTGCCATACCCTTCTTCACAGCCTCAGGGAATTTGAAATCCCCTTTGTCAATTCTATCCTGGATAGCATTTCTGAAGATGATGCAATTGACCGTGGTGTGGTTCCAGGAGTTGTGATACTTGCAGTACTCCTTGCCTTTGATCTCAGCAGGAGATGGAATCTTGTGACCAACAGAAAAGCGTAGAAGTTTGTCAGCCATGAGTTGGTCGAAAATTTCTTCTGCTTTCATAATGTCAAACGTATAAGCCCTGGTAGTCTTAGGCGAAGCCATGGATCCTTGTGCTTTAGTGGGCTCTACTTTGACGAAAGCTTTGCAGGCGTATGGCTTTCGGTTGACAATTTCTGCAACTGCAACTTCTGAACTTTCTTCTGTCTCCGCAATTGCCACCTGGTAATTAGGGTCCCTGTAATAGGTTCCCTTAGACGCATTACGGCGATCTTGATCTTCTATCAGCAACTGTTCGTAACGAGTGGCTCTTGCAGCCAACTCAAACAAATCTCTGAAAGCCACATCGACAAATTTCTTCTGTAATTCAAGACATAAGCCATTCTGGGCCAGACGAACATATTCGGTCTCGGGCAGAACCACTTTGCACTTGAATCGAGCGGTCTTAAACCGAGTGATGTACGTCTCAGCTGGTTCTCCAGGCATTTGGTAAAGCCTAGAGAGATCAGCCAGAGTGACCTCTTGCTCAGTCCTGTAGAACTGCTTGTGAAATAATTCTTCTAATTGAGTCCATGACTGGACCGAATTAGCTGGGAGATTTATATACCATGTGAAGGCAGTGGCAGTGAGAGAATTGGGGAATAACCTCATTTTAAGGAATTCATTACTCGCTGCCTCTCCACACTGCACGGAGAAGCGTGCCACATGCTCCACTGATGACTTGGTATCTTCTCCAGAGAATTGGGAGAAGTCTGGAACTTTGTATCCCTTAGGAAACTCCACTCGATCTATAGCCTCATTATAAGGCTTCTTGTAGATAGGCCTCCCAAACTTCTGCAAAGCAGGTCCAAACTGATCCTGGACGTATTCAATGACCTGTTCTCTGCTCAGAAGTACTGGATTTTGGGCAGTTGGAGACGGTAGTGCCTTTTCAGAGAGTGCAATGTTAGAAGCACCATTAAAGAGAGGATTGGGCTCCTTCCATCTTCCAGGGACTGCTCCAGGGTGAGAGGCTGCTCCCATTTTTAACTTTCCACCGACTGGAACATCTCTCTGTTCTCCTGGGTGGTTGAATTGAGAAGAAGAAGAGGATGCCTGGTAATGGGGCAGAATGAAACCCTTAGGACCAGGCATCTCCTTGTTGGCATCATTCCCAGTTGCCACAGAAGCGACTGGGGTTAGTTTTTCGTTAAGAAGAACTATCATGTCTTTAATGGATTTAGTGAGATCCACCTGCGACTCTTTGATCTCCTTGAGTGGACCAACGATAGAGTTAGTGAGACCTTGGGACAACTCAGCATTTGTCTCCAGAATGATGTCTCTCATGCCAACAGCCATCTCTTGCAAATCTTCTTGAGATGCCGCGAAGGACTGGCCTTCAGCGGCCTCGACTGGGTCATCACCAGTTCCCGTGCCTTTAGCTCCTCCTTTCTTGTCTTTTCCCGCCATCTTGAATCTTCAAAGTGTGTTATGGGTCCCACCGGGCGTGCCAAAAAATGTTGTCCACCGATTTCTCCAAGGGACAGGAGAAGCGGGAGTGGCCAACACCAAGTGGTGTAGAAGATGCGAGGGCGTGCCAGGAGAAGTAATCTCCAAGAGAAATGTAGAAAAGCGCCTGAATATACTGACTAACTTCTTTCAAGCAATTGAGAAACTCGAGCTAAAGTTACAAGGGTTCGTGGGGGCCTTGAACAAGGACTTCCACACTTGAAGAAAATTACACAGAAAAGATTTTAGAGGGAGGGAGAAGAAAGAACGGGGAAGAAGTAGGAGATAGACATAGTTAGAAGAGATCGATCGACTAACTGCTTGAGTTAGGAGATAAAAGCTAAATTTAATTTGCTGCTGTGAGCGATATTGGTGTTGGAACCCCCACAGTGTTGCACCATGACTTGTATTTATAGCCTCTGAGTTCCTTTGTAACCTCTGGAATGCAACCGCCCATGATCTCCTATAATCACGCCATGTCCTCTTGAAAATGCATGAGGGCGTGCCATGTGTCCCTTATTTGGCCGGAGAATAACTAACCACGTTCTCAATGTAATTAATCACATGTTAATTCCGGCCCAAACCACTTGTTTTAGATAAACATGTACGGGGAAAATTCCACGTAACACTGGATCACGTGCTTCCTTGAATCAACCCTAGATCTGCAAGACAGAAAAAGGGTTAGAGCACCTTTGCCTCTCGTTGGCAAAGGCCCTCCGATGCCTAAGTTAGTATCACGTACTTGAATTCTCAAATTACAATGCGTATGAAAATAGGTTTCACAGCGTACCTTTCTTCATGGGTATGTTGTTGTATTTATAGGTGCAGACTGCTTTGTCAATTTAGGCATCCCGTGCCCTAGTTTCCTATTAGCTTTAGGAATCCATCTCCTAATAGGACTTTCCTATTAGGGACGAGTTCCCATATCCTCTGCTAGATCTCTTCTAGCAGAGGTCTTTCTTTCTATATAGGATTCTTTTCCTATATGGGGTATACTCCTAATTACGTTAGGACTTCCCATATTAATCCCTTACTTCACGGTACTGCTCCTTATCTCATAAGGAACCGCTGCAGAATATTCTGGAATGTCTCACCGCCTTATCCGTGGCGGTGTCGTGCTTCCACGTAGCTCGGCATGACTCGTACATAACTCAGTTACTCACCCCGAGCCGACTCCATGTATTCCAGAATGCCATTCAAGCTTTACCTGTAGCTCCACCAGCTCGGCCGTACCAGGGGCATCCTCCTCATGACTTATACCGAGCTGGCACATCCTGGTACATTAATTCCTTCCTTTCATTCTGGCCTTACTCATGGCCAATCCAGCTCGGCACAGGGCTCACGAATACCCTATGTGGTGCCGAGCTATTCACCCTTTCGTGGTGACTGCCATAGGCACGTGTTATGCCTAGTAGTAGGGTAATCAGATTTTACCCACTCCAATTGCTCCCCAGCTCTGCCGCTACTGTCACGCATCAGTAGCGTGCAGAGCTTCAACGGTTCTTGATGTACCCTTTGCACGCCTTCCCTCCACGTGGGTAGCAACGTCGTTTTCATATTAAATGTGAATGACCCTTTGGTGGCTCGGATAAGTCGAAAGGACGTTTCTGCTGACGTTTCGCGTACGTCACGTTCCACTTCATGGGTTTTTGGGCGGGATAATGATTATTTTATTTTTTTTTTTTCCCTTTTCCCCCAAAGCCCCCAAAAACCCTTCTCCTTCTTCCATTACATCTGAAAAAAAAAAAGGCTAGAGAGAGAGAGAGCACTTCGTCTGTCATCAACGCCACTCTGTGCCTTCTGCAACCAAGTCTCGTCGGAAAACGCTTCCCGTTTTCGCCGGAAATTGCCATCTTAGGCCCCCTTATCACGTAAGTACGTCTCCTTTCCTTTAGATTTCCCGTTATCCGTCAAAACCCCTAGGTTTCATTCCTAGTTCCTGTTCATCTTCTTGACATTCTGGGTTTCTACTGTGAAACCCTCACTTTCAGAACAAATGGGTAGATATAGGGCCCTTTTGAGTACCCCTGAGAGAGTGATAGAATTCCGTAGGACCTATGCGATCCCCGCCGATGTCCGATTCCGGCTGAATGGATCTGAAGATTTAGAGGAGGAGGGCCAGGATGAAATTAAGATTCACATCCCCTTGATCTTCATAGTAGAGGGCGGCCTGAGATTCCCCCTACACCCCTTCTTCAGAGAAGTCTGCTACAGGTGCCAGCTGAACCCTATGCAGCTCTGCCCTAATTTCGTTAGGGTAGTTATGGGCACCCTTGCCCTAAATAGGCTGCTCGGCCTACATCTTGACTGGTGGGACTTACATTACCTCTATAGCGTAGTCCCCACAAATGATAACAATTACTACTTCAAAGCCAGGGACCCTAATCAAAAGCTCATCACCGACCTGCCGAATTCCTCAAAGGGAGAGGCAGATGACTACCTCATAGTCACCGGCAACTGGGAGCCCAGAGATGCCGAGGGGAGGCCCATTGGCTTCGGCTGCCCTACTGCAACAGGCAGATTACGTTAGTATTTCTTCCCGAGCTGTATTACTTTTCATCTTTCCAAAACCCGTAGTTGAACATTTTCTTTCAATGTATGTTTTGCAGCAGACAATCTTAATCATGGTGGACGTTTGATTCACGGCAAACTCCACTGTGAGGATATCGCCAAAGCTCTCTACTTTGACGGTTTTCCACCAACCCCAGTTGGACTCGGCCGTTCCGCTCACAATCTGCTCGGCTATACTCCGTTCTATTGGGGAGGAATTCGCAGGAACGGCGAGCCGCGTACAAGACATCCCTGGCCGCCAACTGTCCCTTTGACCGTCACAGGCCGACCCTCCGACCAAGAGAGGACTCGTGCTCGCAGGGGCCGAGCTAGAAGGGGATCTGCACGCTCTCGGGCCCAAGTGGACCTCCAGCAACAGGTGACCTTTGCTCACATAGAGGAGATCCCAACTGCCATCCCGATCCTCGTTCGAGCCGACCAAGAACCCAGCACATCTGGGAGGGCCTTTGAGGAAGAAGAAGAAGAAGAAAGAGTTGGTGGGTTCGACCATCGCGGGATCGTCCAATCTTTGGCCGAGCAATCGGACCGTCTTGCAGATTCAGACGATTCGCCGGGCTACTCACCCTCTCCCATCCGTGAAGAAATGCCTCGTCAGCCGATTAACCTCCTGGACACCCTTAGCCTGGGTGGAACTTCTCGTGCTCCGCCCCCTGCCAGCGCTATCATCCCTCCTGAAGCACCCTCTCCTCTATCCGAGCGGCAAAGGGAGAAGAGGCCAGTTGATGGTACTTTTGATGATCAGCCTCCCCCTCAGAGGCGAAGGACAGGGAGCCTAGGTTCAAGCCCGCCTCTCGTTGACTCTCCCCCTTTGGTACAGCCATGGGAGCCTCCCCTAGTCCGTCCTGATGGTACCCCTCTCTGCTCGACCGACAAGATTTCTTCCACTGAGGTGGCATTCGGCGTATCTAGAGCTGCCCTTCTCCCTCTCGATATGGAAAGAGAAAGGAGTAGCTCGTTCGACACCTTGATGAAGTCCGTCTTCCAGTCAAGTGTTAAGGTAAGAATTTTGATTTCTGCTATGTCTTTGAATACCGAATTTCTTCTTTGCCTTCCTGCCTGCAACTATGCCTTTGCAATTTTTGTAGATTATGCAGAAAGCCTCTGCCGGTTTCGACCGAGCAAAAGAGGTCGAAAAAGAACTGAAGAAGGAGCAGAAGAGGGCAGACAAAGCCGAGAAGGAGAATGCTCAATATTCTCAGTCTCTAAAGGAAGCCCGAGCTGAGGTGGAGACGCTGAAGGGAGAGCTTGCTGATTTGAGGAAGAGGTCGGAGGAGGTGGAGCACGGCCTGAGCGATCAGTTGACTGTGGCGGAGGCCAAGGCGGAGGCGGAGTATGACCGAGCCGTCCTGGAGGTCACAGAAAATTACAAGGCCCAAATGCCCGCTGTTCAGGATGCTATTTGGGGGGCGGCGTGGAAAAGATGCCTTACCAAGCTCGGCGTTGATGAATCGTCCCCACATTGGGTTGACATGGAGCTGCCGAGCGAGAGGGTTGCCGCCGAAGCCCAACCTGACACTCGGGCTCAGCTTGATCAGTCCATTCTCCCCTCCGAGCAGCCGCAGATCGAAGATGCCGTTTCCGACCCCACTGTTATAAACGGTGGCAATACTGAGAGCTCCGCTGGAGGTATGGACGCTGATCCCAACGCTGCCACTGCTGCAAATGAGCACAGTGAAGAGGCTTGATGCCTTCTTATCTTTTATCTGTTTTAAACTCTATCCGTGGCCCTGTGTGGCTTTGTTTGGCCGCCTGTGGCCTGTTGCTATGTTGATATCTTTGTTCCTGACCCTGCGTGGTCCTGCTCGGCCATGTGTGGCCTCGTCTAGTTTCTCGTACTTTGGATATTTTGAGCATTTAGTACTTCGTATGCTTATCAAGTTTTGCTGATGTGTTTGTCTGCATGCTAATTGATTTCGTGCAATATTTGTTGCATAAATCCTAAGTTTTTCATACTTAAAAATTTTTTGTGCAATATTCGTTGCAAAACCCTAAGTTTCTTCATACTTAGGATTTTTCGTGCAATATTCGTTGCAAAACCCTAAGTTTGTTCATACTTAGAATTTTTCGTGCAATATTCGTTGCAAAACCCTAAGTTTTTTCATACTTAGAATTTTTCGTGCAATATTCGTTGCAAATATACATGTTCCCTGCAGATATATATATCCTCTGCTCCCCAATAGGAATCCAAATTTTGAAATAGAAATTTCGGTTCATATTAATCAAAATTAGGATAAAAATGCTAGAAATATCAAAAAATCTGACTAGCTAACGTTGGCGATTTTACTCGTAATCCCAACCAAAAAACAAATGCCAATTTAGTCATATTTTCTAAAAGAAATGTGATTGCAATTGTAATCACATAAGCAAATTACTGAAAAAACTTTCTAAGGTTCTGGACATTCCATGGTCGTGGAACTGGGTCTCCATCCAGGTCGGCCAAACGGTAGGCCCCAATGCCGGCGATCCCTACGATCTTGTAAGGGCCTTCCCAGTTCGGTCCAAGTTTTCCATCAGTGGATATTTTGGTGTTTGCCAACACTTTCCTCAAGACTAGATCGCCGACCTTGAATTCTCTTGGCTGCACCTTCTTGTTGTAGCTCCTTCGTAGCTGTTCTTGGTATGCTGCTAAGGTGATGAGTGCACGTTCCCTTTTTTCCTCAGCGAAATCTAGCTGCTCGGCCAGGGCTTTATCATTGCCCCCTGACTCCACCAGAGTAGTGCGAATGGTTGGCAAACCAACCTCTAGGGGGATCACTGCCTCTGTTCCGTAGGCCAAGGAGTACGGCGTCTCTCCCGTAGATCGCCGTGGGGTGGTCCTGTAAGCCCAAAGCACGGCTGGAAGCTCATCTGGCCATTTTCCCTTTTTCTTTTCCAACCTCTTCTTGAGACTCTTCAGGATAGTCTTGTTGGAGGCCTCTGCCTGGCCATTGCTCTGCGGGTAGGCAGGGGTCGAGTAATAGTTTCTGATGCCGTACTGAGCACAGAAGGCCTTGAACTTTTTGCCGAACTGGGACCCGTTATCTGAGATAATAGAGTAGGGCACCCCAAACCTTGTGATTATCTTGTTCCAGACGAACTTTTCCACCATAGCTTCTGTGATTTTGGCAAGAGCTTCCCCTTCTATCCATTTGGTGAAGTAGTCAGTGCCAATGAGTAGGAACTTTCGTTTCCCTGTTGCCATAGGGAGAGGTCCTACGATGTCCAATCCCCACTGGGCAAATGGCCATGGACTGGTTAGAGGCAACAGGTCCTCTGCTGGAGCTCGGATGAGGGGTGAAAACCTTTGGCACCTCTCGCAAGTCTTAACGAAAGCCTTTGCATCCTCTTGCATGTACGGCCACCAATATCCCTGGGATATTGCTCGGTGGGCTATGGACCTACCACCAGTGTGTCCCCCACAAGTTCCAGCATGGATCTCATGGAGGAATTTCTGAACAAGGGCTGGGTGTACACACAATAAATATGGACCAAGGAAAGATTTTCTGTAAAGCTTACCTTCTGGAGAGAGCCAAAAGCGTACTGACTTGGTCTTGATTTTGTGTGCTTCCCTCTTATCTTCTGGCAAAGTCCCATCTCGTAGGCATGCCACTATTGGGTCCATCCAGCTCGGCCCCAGCTCTGTTTCCATCACGACTTCTACGGCTCGGCCAATACTTGGTTCGCCCAGATAGTCTACTGTAATTGTGCGGCGATACTCTGTCTTGACCGCTGACCCAAGACAGGCCAGTGAGTCTGCATGTGCGTTCTGTCCCGAGCTGATCTGCTGGATATGGATCCTGTCAAATTTGTCTAGCAAATCCTTGGCTGCTTCTGAGTATGCAGCCATCTTTTCGCTTTTCGTAGCATATTCTCCTGAGAGCTGGTTAACAACTAGCTGGGAATCACAAAATATCCGTAATTTATGTACCTTGAGCTCCAGAGCACTTCTCAGTCCAGCAAGCAAAGCCTCATATTCTGCTACATTGTTTGTGGCACTAAATCCCAGCCGTAGTGCATGCTCCAGGACCAATCCTTCTGGAGAGAAAAGCACAACCCCTGCTCCAGATCCTTTGTTGCAAGCCGACCCATCAACGTAAAGCTTCCATTCGTCTGGTTCCAGATCGGCCATACTCGTTGGCTGCTCGGGATTACTGATTCGCTCCTTTTCGTGGAGAGTTGGTGGCGGTGGGGCCACTGCTGGAGCAAATTCCGCTATGAAATCAGCCAAAACCTGCCCCTTGATTGCTGTTCTGGGCTGATAATCGAGGTCGAACTGACTTAGTTCTACTGACCACTTGGAGATTCTACCAGAGAAATCTGCTTTCCTGAGCAAGGCCCTTAGTGGGTATTCCGTGAATATGGTGATGGGATGTTGCAAGAAGTAGTGGGGCAGCTTTCTTGATGCAACAATGAGAGCATATACCAGTTTTTCCAATGGTAGGTAACGTGTCTCAGCTTCTAACAATGTCCTGCTCACGAAATAGATTGGAGCCTGCTCCGTCCCCTTTATTCGTAGAAGGACCGAGCTGACCGCATGATCAGATACTGCTAAGTATAGTATCAACCGCTCCCCAGTTTCTGGAGTAGAGAGCAAGGGTGGTGATGATAAGTAGCTTTTTAGCTCCTGAAAAGCCCGTTCCTGCTCGGCTCCCCACTTGTATCCTTCTCTCTTCTTCAGAAGTTGAAAGAAAGGTCTGCAGCGGTCTGAGGACTTGCTGATGAAGCGATTGAGTGCTGCTGCCATCCCTGTTAGCCTTTGGACCTCCTTCGTGGTCTTTGGGCTTTGAAGGCCTTGTAAAGCCGTGATTTGATCTGGGTTGGCTTCAATCCCTCTTTTAGTCACTAAGTGCCCAAGAAATTTCCCCGAGCTGACTCCGAAGGCACACTTGGAGGCGTTTAGCTTTAGCTTGAATTTTCTCAGGATGTTGAAAGTTACCCTTAGGTCGGCTAGGTGGTCAGGCTTCATCTTGCTTTTGACTACCATGTCGTCGATGTAGACCTCCATAGTCTTGCCGAGCTGTTCTTTGAACATTTTGGTCACCAATCTCTGATAGGTTGCTCCAGCATTCCTCAGCCCAAACGGCATAACCTTGTAGCAATAGAGTCCCCTGGGTGAAATGAAAGATGTCTTTTCCTGGTCGGGTTCGTGCATGGCTATTTGATGATATCCACGGTATGCGTCAAGGAAACTCATCCTCTCATAGCCCGATGTAGCGTCCACAAGCTGATCGATTCTGGGTAGAGGGAAGCTGTCTTTGGGACATGCTTTGTTGAGGCTTGTGAAGTCCACACATACCCTCCACTTTCCGTTCTTCTTCTTGACCACCACAGTGTTGGCTAACCAATCTGGATAGCTCACCTCACGTATGGCATCCGCTTCTAGTAGCCGCTCTACCTCTTCAATCACAGCGTCTGCGTGCTGTGGTGCCGACCTCCTTGCCTTCTGCACAACTGGCTTGTGCTGAGGGTCCACGTTCAGGTGGTGGCATATGATTTCAGGATCTATCCCAGGCATCTCTTGGGGGGTCCAAGCGAATACATCGATGTGGTCTTTAAGGAAGGCGACTAAATCTCTTTCCTCCAGCTCGGGGAGGGTCTCGCCGATCAGGAAATACCTTTCTTCATCGTCCTCTTGAATTTGTATCCTCTTCAACCCTTCCACCATCTTCTTAGTGGGATCACCTCCAACGTCTTCTAAGGTTGGTTGGTCTGGAACCTCAATCGTTTGTACCAGCTCGGCCCTTGGTGATTTCCTCAAAACCATATTGAAACATAGGTCGGCCACCCTTTGGTCGCCTCTAATGCATTCGATGCCATCTGCCCCAGGGTACTTGATCTTCTGATGGTAAGTTGAAGAAACTGCCCTCATTTTGTGCATCCAAGTTCTTCCTATAATCACGTTATAGGAAGAAGGGATGTCTACCACAAGGAAGTCTGTGCTCAGAACCACTGATCCAGCTCGGACGGGCAGCGTGACCTTTCCCATAGGCCATACTGTCTGTGCACTAAAGCCGACCAATGGAACCAGACACTTTTGCAATGAACTTGGAGGGAGCTCCATCTTCTTGAAAGTATTGTAATACATGATCTCTGTGCTGGCCCCTTGGTCAACAAGAATCTTTTCCACGTCGTATTCCCCTATTCGTAGGGTGATTACAAGTGCGTCATTATGAGGTACTGATACCCCTTCCAGATCATCATCAGTGAAGGTGATTGGGGTCTCCATGATCCCTTCCACCCTTGGCCTCTTCATGCCGAGCTTCATGACTTGTTTTGCCTGTCCGTTGACCCTCTGGATATGTCTTATCTCGTTGTTTGTGTAAGGGGCAACTAATCCATGTATCATATGGATTGTTCCCTTTGGACCTTTCTCGTAGTCCACCTCCTCTACCAGCTCGGCATCATTCTTGACATCAGCCAGGAATTCTTTGAGATGGCCCTCTGCCACCTTCTCATCCAGAAATTTCTTATATTCCACACAGTCTTCAGTCATGTGTCCCCAATCCCTGTGGTAGCTGCAGTGCTGGTTAGTGGCTCTTCTCTTTTCTGGGTTCCCAGTCATCTTTGGGGGCCTTCTGAACCACTGTTCGTTCTTGATCCTGTATAACATCTTATAGATGGGGATGTTGAAAGTTGCCATAACACTGAAGTATGACTTGGGATCTGGGTCGGCTTTCTCCTTCCTTTGCTGAGTGTAATCTTTCCTTCCTGTTGTGAAATCCTTTTTGTACACCCTTGATTCCACAATTTTCTTTTCTGGAAGCTGAGGTTGCCCTGCCACAATCCTTCCTCCAGCTTGCAGGATGTCATCCTCCACCCGTGCATGCTCCTGGATTCTTTCCATGAGTTTGGCCACCGTTTTCACTGGATGCATAGTAAGTGATTCCCGTAACTTACTATGCATGGGCAAGCTCGTCTTGAATGTCGCCAGAGCATATTCCTCACTGCAATTTTCAATCTCGTTGAAAGTCTCCCAATAACGTTTGGAGTATTGCCGCAGTGTCTCATCGTCCTTCTGTCTCATAGAAGTTAATGCATCAAAAGTCTTGGGAGCCGCTCGGCTCGTTAAGAACCGAGCAGTAAATTCTTCAGCTAGTTGAGCCCAACATAGGATTGAACCCTCAGGGAGCTTGTGGTACCAACTCAAAGCCACCTTTCCCAAGCTGGAAGGGAACATCTTGCATAACAAAGCATCATCTTGCTCATGCATGAACATGGCCTGTTGGTAGTGTTGGATGTGGGCCACAGGATCCGTGCTAGTCTCATAAGGGATGAAGGCTGAGTGTTTCACCCTGCTCGGTGTCTTTTCTGCACGAATCCAGTGAGCCAACGGCGACTTTGAGATCTGGCCTAGGGCTTCTTTAGCTGCCTCTCGTGCAGTTTTGGGACCTCCATCGGCTCGGCCAACGTCCCTCCTTCTTGCGTACTGCTCGGGGATATGCTCATTGGATCCAGATCTCTCGTATCTGTCCCTAGCATGCTTCCTTCTTTCTCTCTTTTCTACGGAAACACTCCTGTCTCTCCTCTTTCGTGGAGAGGCAGCTCGGTCCACGGAAGCGTTGTCATGGTGACGATCTTTTCCTTTTTCCTCATAACGCACGGATCTCGACCGTGAACGTAAGTCTTTTTCTTTCTCCTGAAGCTGCTTTTTCAGGTCCTGAATCTCTCGTTCCCGTCGAGTGACTTCACGGGCCAATTCCTCTGCCTCTTGTTCCTTTCTGTCAAGGCTATCCTCCCTCTCTTGGTTCCTCATGTGCCTGTGATCATTCCTCCTTGGGGGGCTCCTGTCCCGTTCACGTCGGGTGGAGGCCCCCCCACCTTTTGGTGGTGTCCTTGAGTGTCTCGCCCTTGGAGAACCATGGCGTATTAGGCGTGTATCCCTGAACTTTGGAATCTCAGGGATATTCCCTATGTCAAACCTCTTTGTTGCTGGTTTTTTCTGTGGTGCTCTCAGTACCGCAGCGGTTTTTTCCACCCTTGAGCCCTTTCTTGTGGTGTATACCAACGTGGTCCCACCATCGTCTTCCCCCTCTTGCCTCCGTGGGGTGCACAAAAGGGGCTCTGAAAGCACCATTGTTGATCCTTTATTGGAGGGAGACGAACTTCTTGTCAACTCTTTCCCACGGACGGCGCCAATTGTACGGGGAAAATTCCACGTAACACTGGATCACGTGCTTCCTTGAATCAACCCTAGATCTGCAAGACAGAAAAAGGGTTAGAGCACCTTTGCCTCTCGTTGGCAAAGGCCCTCCGATGCCTAAGTTAGTATCACGTACTTGAATTCTCAAATTACAATGCGTATGAAAATAGGTTTCACAGCGTACCTTTCTTCATGGGTATGTTGTTGTATTTATAGGTGCAGACTGCTTTGTCAATTTAGGCATCCCGTGCCCTAGTTTCCTATTAGCTTTAGGAATCCATCTCCTAATAGGACTTTCCTATTAGGGACGAGTTCCCATATCCTCTGCTAGATCTCTTCTAGCAGAGGTCTTTCTTTCTATATAGGATTCTTTTCCTATATGGGGTATACTCCTAATTACGTTAGGACTTCCCATATTAATCCCTTACTTCACGGTACTGCTCCTTATCTCATAAGGAACCGCTGCAGAATATTCTGGAATGTCTCACCGCCTTATCCGTGGCGGTGCCGTGCTTCCACGTAGCTCGGCATGACTCGTACATAACTCAGTTACTCACCCCGAGCCGACTCCATGTATTCCAGAATGCCATTCAAGCTTTACCCGTAGCTCCACCAGCTCGGCCGTACCAGGGGCATCCTCCTCATGACTTATACCGAGCTGGCACATCCTGGTACATTAATTCCTTCCTTTCATTCTGGCCTTACTCATGGCCAATCCAGCTCGGCACAGGGCTCACGAATACCCTATGTGGTGCCGAGCTATTCACCCTTTCGTGGTGACTGCCATAGGCACGTGTTATGCCTAGTAGTAGGGTAATCAGATTTTACCCACTCCAATTGCTCCCCAGCTCTGCCGCTACTGTCACGCATCAGTAGCGTGCAGAGCTTCAACGGTTCTTGATGTACCCTTTGCACGCCTTCCCTCCACGTGGGTAGCAACGTCGTTTTCATATTAAATGTGAATGACCCTTTGGTGGCTCGGATAAGTCGAAAGGACGTTTCTGCTGACGTTTCGCGTACGTCACGTTCCACTTCATGGGTTTTTGGGCGGGATAATGATTATTTTATTTTTTTTTTTTCCCTTTTCCCCCAAAGCCCCCAAAAACCCTTCTCCTTCTTCCATTACATCTGAAAAAAAAAAAGGCTAGAGAGAGAGAGAGCACTTCGTCTGTCATCAACGCCACTCTGTGCCTTCTGCAACCAAGTCTCGTCGGAAAACGCTTCCCATTTTCGCCGGAAATTGCCATCTTAGGCCCCCTTATCACGTAAGTACGTCTCCTTTCCTTTAGATTTCCCGTTATCCGTCAAAACCCCTAGGTTTCATTCCTAGTTCCTGTTCATCTTCTTGACATTCTGGGTTTCTACTGTGAAACCCTCACTTTCAGAACAAATGGGTAGATATAGGGCCCTTTTGAGTACCCCTGAGAGAGTGATAGAATTCCGTAGGACCTATGCGATCCCCGCCGATGTCCGATTTCGGCTGAATGGATCTGAAGATTTAGAGGAGGAGGGCCAGGATGAAATTAAGATTCACATCCCCTTGATCTTCATAGTAGAGGGCGGCCTGAGATTCCCCCTACACCCCTTCTTCAGAGAAGTCTGCTACAGGTGCCAGCTGAACCCTATGCAGCTCTGCCCTAATTTCGTTAGGGTAGTTATGGGCACCCTTGCCCTAAATAGGCTGCTCGGCCTACATCTTGACTGGTGGGACTTACATTACCTCTATAGCGTAGTCCCCACAAATGATAACAATTACTACTTCAAAGCCAGGGACCCTAATCAAAAGCTCATCACCGACCTGCCGAATTCCTCAAAGGGAGAGGCAGATGACTACCTCATAGTCACCGGCAACTGGGAGCCCAGAGATGCCGAGGGGAGGCCCATTGGCTTCGGCTGCCCTACTGCAACAGGCAGATTACGTTAGTATTTCTTCCCGAGCTGTATTACTTTTCATCTTTCCAAAACCCGTAGTTGAACATTTTCTTTCAATGTATGTTTTGCAGCAGACAATCTTAATCATGGTGGACGTTTGATTCACGGCAAACTCCACTGTGAGGATATCGCCAAAGCTCTCTACTTTGACGGTTTTCCACCAACCCCAGTTGGACTCGGCCGTTCCGCTCACAATCTGCTCGGCTATACTCCGTTCTATTGGGGAGGAATTCGCAGGAACGGCGAGCCGCGTACAAGACATCCCTGGCCGCCAACTGTCCCTTTGACCGTCACAGGCCGACCCTCCGACCAAGAGAGGACTCGTGCTCGCAGGGGCCGAGCTAGAAGGGGATCTGCACGCTCTCGGGCCCAAGTGGACCTCCAGCAACAGGTGACCTTTGCTCACATAGAGGAGATCCCAACTGCCATCCCGATCCTCGTTCGAGCCGACCAAGAACCCAGCACATCTGGGAGGGCCTTTGAGGAAGAAGAAGAAGAAGAAAGAGTTGGTGGGTTCGACCATCGCGGGATCGTCCAATCTTTGGCCGAGCAATCGGACCGTCTTGCAGATTCAGACGATTCGCCGGGCTACTCACCCTCTCCCATCCGTGAAGAAATGCCTCGTCAGCCGATTAACCTCCTGGACACCCTTAGCCTGGGTGGAACTTCTCGTGCTCCGCCCCCTGCCAGCGCTATCATCCCTCCTGAAGCACCCTCTCCTCTATCCGAGCGGCAAAGGGAGAAGAGGCCAGTTGATGGTACTTTTGATGATCAGCCTCCCCCTCAGAGGCGAAGGACAGGGAGCCTAGGTTCAAGCCCGCCTCTCGTTGACTCTCCCCCTTTGGTACAGCCATGGGAGCCTCCCCTAGTCCGTCCTGATGGTACCCCTCTCTGCTCGACCGACAAGATTTCTTCCACTGAGGTGGCATTCGGCGTATCTAGAGCTGCCCTTCTCCCTCTCGATATGGAAAGAGAAAGGAGTAGCTCGTTCGACACCTTGATGAAGTCCGTCTTCCAGTCAAGTGTTAAGGTAAGAATTTTGATTTCTGCTATGTCTTTGAATACCGAATTTCTTCTTTGCCTTCCTGCCTGCAACTATGCCTTTGCAATTTTTGTAGATTATGCAGAAAGCCTCTGCCGGTTTCGACCGAGCAAAAGAGGTCGAAAAAGAACTGAAGAAGGAGCAGAAGAGGGCAGACAAAGCCGAGAAGGAGAATGCTCAATATTCTCAGTCTCTAAAGGAAGCCCGAGCTGAGGTGGAGACGCTGAAGGGAGAGCTTGCTGATTTGAGAAAGAGGTCGGAGGAGGTGGAGCACGGCCTGAGCGATCAGTTGACTGTGGCGGAGGCCAAGGCGGAGGCGGAGTATGACCGAGCCGTCCTGGAGGTCACAGAAAATTACAAGGCCCAAATGCCCGCTGTTCAGGATGCTATTTGGGGGGCGGCGTGGAAAAGATGCCTTACCAAGCTCGGCGTTGATGAATCGTCCCCACATTGGGTTGACATGGAGCTGCCGAGCGAGAGGGTTGCCGCCGAAGCCCAACCTGACACTCGGGCTCAGCTTGATCAGTCCATTCTCCCCTCCGAGCAGCCGCAGATCGAAGATGCCGTTTCCGACCCCACTGTTATAAACGGTGGCAATACTGAGAGCTCCGCTGGAGGTATGGACGCTGATCCCAACGCTGCCACTGCTGCAAATGAGCACAGTGAAGAGGCTTGATGCCTTCTTATCTTTTATCTGTTTTAAACTCTATCCGTGGCCCTGTGTGGCTTTGTTTGGCCGCCTGTGGCCTGTTGCTATGTTGATATCTTTGTTCCTGACCCTGCGTGGTCCTGCTCGGCCATGTGTGGCCTCGTCTAGTTTCTCGTACTTTGGATATTTTGAGCATTTAGTACTTCGTATGCTTATCAAGTTTTGCTGATGTGTTTGTCTGCATGCTAATTGATTTCGTGCAATATTTGTTGCATAAATCCTAAGTTTTTCATACTTAAAAATTTTTTGTGCAATATTCGTTGCAAAACCCTAAGTTTCTTCATACTTAGGATTTTTCGTGCAATATTCGTTGCAAAACCCTAAGTTTGTTCATACTTAGAATTTTTCGTGCAATATTCGTTGCAAAACCCTAAGTTTTTTCATACTTAGAATTTTTCGTGCAATATTCGTTGCAAATATACATGTTCCCTGCAGATATATATATCCTCTGCTCCCCAATAGGAATCCAAATTTTGAAATAGAAATTTCGGTTCATATTAATCAAAATTAGGATAAAAATGCTAGAAATATCAAAAAATCTGACTAGCTAACGTTGGCGATTTTACTCGTAATCCCAACCAAAAAACAAATGCCAATTTAGTCATATTTTCTAAAAGAAATGTGATTGCAATTGTAATCACATAAGCAAATTACTGAAAAAACTTTCTAAGGTTCTGGACATTCCATGGTCGTGGAACTGGGTCTCCATCCAGGTCGGCCAAACGGTAGGCCCCAATGCCGGCGATCCCTACGATCTTGTAAGGGCCTTCCCAGTTCGGTCCAAGTTTTCCATCAGTGGATATTTTGGTGTTTGCCAACACTTTCCTCAAGACTAGATCGCCGACCTTGAATTCTCTTGGCTGCACCTTCTTGTTGTAGCTCCTTCGTAGCTGTTCTTGGTATGCTGCTAAGGTGATGAGTGCACGTTCCCTTTTTTCCTCAGCGAAATCTAGCTGCTCGGCCAGGGCTTTATCATTGCCCCCTGACTCCACCAGAGTAGTGCGAATGGTTGGCAAACCAACCTCTAGGGGGATCACTGCCTCTGTTCCGTAGGCCAAGGAGTACGGCGTCTCTCCCGTAGATCGCCGTGGGGTGGTCCTGTAAGCCCAAAGCACGGCTGGAAGCTCATCTGGCCATTTTCCCTTTTTCTTTTCCAACCTCTTCTTGAGACTCTTCAGGATAGTCTTGTTGGAGGCCTCTGCCTGGCCATTGCTCTGCGGGTAGGCAGGGGTCGAGTAATAGTTTCTGATGCCGTACTGAGCACAGAAGGCCTTGAACTTTTTGCCGAACTGGGACCCGTTATCTGAGATAATAGAGTAGGGCACCCCAAACCTTGTGATTATCTTGTTCCAGACGAACTTTTCCACCATAGCTTCTGTGATTTTGGCAAGAGCTTCCCCTTCTATCCATTTGGTGAAGTAGTCAGTGCCAATGAGTAGGAACTTTCGTTTCCCTGTTGCCATAGGGAGAGGTCCTACGATGTCCAATCCCCACTGGGCAAATGGCCATGGACTGGTTAGAGGCAACAGGTCCTCTGCTGGAGCTCGGATGAGGGGTGAAAACCTTTGGCACCTCTCGCAAGTCTTAACGAAAGCCTTTGCATCCTCTTGCATGTACGGCCACCAATATCCCTGGGATATTGCTCGGTGGGCTATGGACCTACCACCAGTGTGTCCCCCACAAGTTCCAGCATGGATCTCATGGAGGAATTTCTGAACAAGGGCTGGGTGTACACACAATAAATATGGACCAAGGAAAGATTTTCTGTAAAGCTTACCTTCTGGAGAGAGCCAAAAGCGTACTGACTTGGTCTTGATTTTGTGTGCTTCCCTCTTATCTTCTGGCAAAGTCCCATCTCGTAGGCATGCCACTATTGGGTCCATCCAGCTCGGCCCCAGCTCTGTTTCCATCACGACTTCTACGGCTCGGCCAATACTTGGTTCGCCCAGATAGTCTACTGTAATTGTGCGGCGATACTCTGTCTTGACCGCTGACCCAAGACAGGCCAGTGAGTCTGCATGTGCGTTCTGTCCCGAGCTGATCTGCTGGATATGGATCCTGTCAAATTTGTCTAGCAAATCCTTGGCTGCTTCTGAGTATGCAGCCATCTTTTCGCTTTTCGTAGCATATTCTCCTGAGAGCTGGTTAACAACTAGCTGGGAATCACAAAATATCCGTAATTTATGTACCTTGAGCTCCAGAGCACTTCTCAGTCCAGCAAGCAAAGCCTCATATTCTGCTACATTGTTTGTGGCACTAAATCCCAGCCGTAGTGCATGCTCCAGGACCAATCCTTCTGGAGAGAAAAGCACAACCCCTGCTCCAGATCCTTTGTTGCAAGCCGACCCATCAACGTAAAGCTTCCATTCGTCTGGTTCCAGATCGGCCATACTCGTTGGCTGCTCGGGATTACTGATTCGCTCCTTTTCGTGGAGAGTTGGTGGCGGTGGGGCCACTGCTGGAGCAAATTCCGCTATGAAATCAGCCAAAACCTGCCCCTTGATTGCTGTTCTGGGCTGATAATCGAGGTCGAACTGACTTAGTTCTACTGACCACTTGGAGATTCTACCAGAGAAATCTGCTTTCCTGAGCAAGGCCCTTAGTGGGTATTCCGTGAATATGGTGATGGGATGTTGCAAGAAGTAGTGGGGCAGCTTTCTTGATGCAACAATGAGAGCATATACCAGTTTTTCCAATGGTAGGTAACGTGTCTCAGCTTCTAACAATGTCCTGCTCACGAAATAGATTGGAGCCTGCTCCGTCCCCTTTATTCGTAGAAGGACCGAGCTGACCGCATGATCAGATACTGCTAAGTATAGTATCAACCGCTCCCCAGTTTCTGGAGTAGAGAGCAAGGGTGGTGATGATAAGTAGCTTTTTAGCTCCTGAAAAGCCCGTTCCTGCTCGGCTCCCCACTTGTATCCTTCTCTCTTCTTCAGAAGTTGAAAGAAAGGTCTGCAGCGGTCTGAGGACTTGCTGATGAAGCGATTGAGTGCTGCTGCCATCCCTGTTAGCCTTTGGACCTCCTTCGTGGTCTTTGGGCTTTGAAGGCCTTGTAAAGCCGTGATTTGATCTGGGTTGGCTTCAATCCCTCTTTTAGTCACTAAGTGCCCAAGAAATTTCCCCGAGCTGACTCCGAAGGCACACTTGGAGGCGTTTAGCTTTAGCTTGAATTTTCTCAGGATGTTGAAAGTTACCCTTAGGTCGGCTAGGTGGTCAGGCTTCATCTTGCTTTTGACTACCATGTCGTCGATGTAGACCTCCATAGTCTTGCCGAGCTGTTCTTTGAACATTTTGGTCACCAATCTCTGATAGGTTGCTCCAGCATTCCTCAGCCCAAACGGCATAACCTTGTAGCAATAGAGTCCCCTGGGTGAAATGAAAGATGTCTTTTCCTGGTCGGGTTCGTGCATGGCTATTTGATGATATCCACGGTATGCGTCAAGGAAACTCATCCTCTCATAGCCCGATGTAGCGTCCACAAGCTGATCGATTCTGGGTAGAGGGAAGCTGTCTTTGGGACATGCTTTGTTGAGGCTTGTGAAGTCCACACATACCCTCCACTTTCCGTTCTTCTTCTTGACCACCACAGTGTTGGCTAACCAATCTGGATAGCTCACCTCACGTATGGCATCCGCTTCTAGTAGCCGCTCTACCTCTTCAATCACAGCGTCTGCGTGCTGTGGTGCCGACCTCCTTGCCTTCTGCACAACTGGCTTGTGCTGAGGGTCCACGTTCAGGTGGTGGCATATGATTTCAGGATCTATCCCAGGCATCTCTTGGGGGGTCCAAGCGAATACATCGATGTGGTCTTTAAGGAAGGCGACTAAATCTCTTTCCTCCAGCTCGGGGAGGGTCTCGCCGATCAGGAAATACCTTTCTTCATCGTCCTCTTGAATTTGTATCCTCTTCAACCCTTCCACCATCTTCTTAGTGGGATCACCTCCAACGTCTTCTAAGGTTGGTTGGTCTGGAACCTCAATCGTTTGTACCAGCTCGGCCCTTGGTGATTTCCTCAAAACCATATTGAAACATAGGTCGGCCACCCTTTGGTCGCCTCTAATGCATTCGATGCCATCTGCCCCAGGGTACTTGATCTTCTGATGGTAAGTTGAAGAAACTGCCCTCATTTTGTGCATCCAAGTTCTTCCTATAATCACGTTATAGGAAGAAGGGATGTCTACCACAAGGAAGTCTGTGCTCAGAACCACTGATCCAGCTCGGACGGGCAGCGTGACCTTTCCCATAGGCCATACTGTCTGTGCACTAAAGCCGACCAATGGAACCAGACACTTTTGCAATGAACTTGGAGGGAGCTCCATCTTCTTGAAAGTATTGTAATACATGATCTCTGTGCTGGCCCCTTGGTCAACAAGAATCTTTTCCACGTCGTATTCCCCTATTCGTAGGGTGATTACAAGTGCGTCATTATGAGGTACTGATACCCCTTCCAGATCATCATCAGTGAAGGTGATTGGGGTCTCCATGATCCCTTCCACCCTTGGCCTCTTCATGCCGAGCTTCATGACTTGTTTTGCCTGTCCGTTGACCCTCTGGATATGTCTTATCTCGTTGTTTGTGTAAGGGGCAACTAATCCATGTATCATATGGATTGTTCCCTTTGGACCTTTCTCGTAGTCCACCTCCTCTACCAGCTCGGCATCATTCTTGACATCAGCCAGGAATTCTTTGAGATGGCCCTCTGCCACCTTCTCATCCAGAAATTTCTTATATTCCACACAGTCTTCAGTCATGTGTCCCCAATCCCTGTGGTAGCTGCAGTGCTGGTTAGTGGCTCTTCTCTTTTCTGGGTTCCCAGTCATCTTTGGGGGCCTTCTGAACCACTGTTCGTTCTTGATCCTGTATAACATCTTATAGATGGGGATGTTGAAAGTTGCCATAACACTGAAGTATGACTTGGGATCTGGGTCGGCTTTCTCCTTCCTTTGCTGAGTGTAATCTTTCCTTCCTGTTGTGAAATCCTTTTTGTACACCCTTGATTCCACAATTTTCTTTTCTGGAAGCTGAGGTTGCCCTGCCACAATCCTTCCTCCAGCTTGCAGGATGTCATCCTCCACCCGTGCATGCTCCTGGATTCTTTCCATGAGTTTGGCCACCGTTTTCACTGGATGCATAGTAAGTGATTCCCGTAACTTACTATGCATGGGCAAGCTCGTCTTGAATGTCGCCAGAGCATATTCCTCACTGCAATTTTCAATCTCGTTGAAAGTCTCCCAATAACGTTTGGAGTATTGTCGCAGTGTCTCATCGTCCTTCTGTCTCATAGAAGTTAATGCATCAAAAGTCTTGGGAGCCGCTCGGCTCGTTAAGAACCGAGCAGTAAATTCTTCAGCTAGTTGAGCCCAACATAGGATTGAACCCTCAGGGAGCTTGTGGTACCAACTCAAAGCCACCTTTCCCAAGCTGGAAGGGAACATCTTGCATAACAAAGCATCATCTTGCTCATGCATGAACATGGCCTGTTGGTAGTGTTGGATGTGGGCCACAGGATCCGTGCTAGTCTCATAAGGGATGAAGGCTGAGTGTTTCACCCTGCTCGGTGTCTTTTCTGCACGAATCCAGTGAGCCAACGGCGACTTTGAGATCTGGCCTAGGGCTTCTTTAGCTGCCTCTCGTGCAGTTTTGGGACCTCCATCGGCTCGGCCAACGTCCCTCCTTCTTGCGTACTGCTCGGGGATATGCTCATTGGATCCAGATCTCTCGTATCTGTCCCTAGCATGCTTCCTTCTTTCTCTCTTTTCTACGGAAACACTCCTGTCTCTCCTCTTTCGTGGAGAGGCAGCTCGGTCCACGGAAGCGTTGTCATGGTGACGATCTTTTCCTTTTTCCTCATAACGCACGGATCTCGACCGTGAACGTAAGTCTTTTTCTTTCTCCTGAAGCTGCTTTTTCAGGTCCTGAATCTCTCGTTCCCGTCGAGTGACTTCACGGGCCAATTCCTCTGCCTCTTGTTCCTTTCTGTCAAGGCTATCCTCCATCTCTTGGTTCCTCATGTGCCTGTGATCATTCCTCCTTGGGGGGCTCCTGTCCCGTTCACGTCGGGTGGAGGCCCCCCCACCTTTTGGTGGTGTCCTTGAGTGTCTCGCCCTTGGAGAACCATGGCGTATTAGGCGTGTATCCCTGAACTTTGGAATCTCAGGGATATTCCCTATGTCAAACCTCTTTGTTGCTGGTTTTTTCTGTGGTGCTCTCAGTACCGCAGCGGTTTTTTCCACCCTTGAGCCCTTTCTTGTGGTGTATACCAACGTGGTCCCACCATCGTCTTCCCCCTCTTGCCTCCGTGGGGTGCACAAAAGGGGCTCTGAAAGCACCATTGTTGATCCTTTATTGGAGGGAGACGAACTTCTTGTCAACTCTTTCCCACGGACGGCGCCAATTGTACGGGGAAAATTCCACGTAACACTGGATCACGTGCTTCCTTGAATCAACCCTAGATCTGCAAGACAGAAAAAGGGTTAGAGCACCTTTGCCTCTCGTTGGCAAAGGCCCTCCGATGCCTAAGTTAGTATCACGTACTTGAATTCTCAAATTACAATGCGTATGAAAATAGGTTTCACAGCGTACCTTTCTTCATGGGTATGTTGTTGTATTTATAGGTGCAGACTGCTTTGTCAATTTAGGCATCCCGTGCCCTAGTTTCCTATTAGCTTTAGGAATCCATCTCCTAATAGGACTTTCCTATTAGGGACGAGTTCCCATATCCTCTGCTAGATCTCTTCTAGCAGAGGTCTTTCTTTCTATATAGGATTCTTTTCCTATATGGGGTATACTCCTAATTACGTTAGGACTTCCCATATTAATCCCTTACTTCACGGTACTGCTCCTTATCTCATAAGGAACCGCTGCAGAATATTCTGGAATGTCTCACCGCCTTATCCGTGGCGGTGCCGTGCTTCCACGTAGCTCGGCATGACTCGTACATAACTCAGTTACTCACCCCGAGCCGACTCCATGTATTCCAGAATGCCATTCAAGCTTTACCCGTAGCTCCACCAGCTCGGCCGTACCAGGGGCATCCTCCTCATGACTTATACCGAGCTGGCACATCCTGGTACATTAATTCCTTCCTTTCATTCTGGCCTTACTCATGGCCAATCCAGCTCGGCACAGGGCTCACGAATACCCTATGTGGTGCTGAGCTATTCACCCTTTCGTGGTGACTGCCATAGGCACGTGTTATGCCTAGTAGTAGGGTAATCAGATTTTACCCACTCCAAAACACCAACTCCTATAATTTAGGTAACAAACTTATCGCCTAAATTATAGATAATTCGGCTATTAATTAAAATCCGAATTAAAATCAAAATGACTTCTAACCAATTTCTTTGCCACGTGTAAATTTTAAAATTTATGGTACAAACATTGCCCCCCATAAACTTTATTTTAGAAATAAAATGGAGTTTAATGAAAATATGCTTTTAGAAGATAAACGTAACAAGAGTCTTTAATTGGTAGGGGATAACGGCTATAAGAAACCGAATCGACTAGGACTCTAGTTACCGTTTAACCCCAACACGTGGCACAAATGAATTGGTTTGGGAAACGACTCTGGAATATTCAGAATACTCTTTCCATACGTGCTTATAAAAGATTTTAAGAGAGAGAAGGGAGAAAGATACGACTCTCAGTAAAAACCCATTCTCTCTCTCTACCTTTACCCTTTTCATCGCCATAGCCAAAAGCTAGCCACTGTAGCAGTAAAAAATCTCGTAATGGCTACACTTCGAGCACAAGCCTCCGTTGAGGATGAGAGCAACACAGGTACCGTGATGAAGAAGCTGATTGCTGAGCATAAACCCGTCATTCGAGATGAGATTCTCTTTCAGGTACCTGATCAAACCGAACATTCCTCTGGATTGCCCAAACATGGGTTAGGGCCTTGCTTTTTAGACGAATTTCCAGAATACTTGGGCAAGTATTACCCACATGATGTTCCTCTTCCCTTGGCCCGATCCACTAAGGATTGGGCCCCTGATTGGGAAAATTATGGGAGGTCGAGGCCTTTTAAGATGTGGGTCACCTCTACTTCTGAATATAATGACTGGTTAGTTAGGATTGAGAAAGTAAAAAGGGATGTTTGGAAGAAAGCTGGGATCCATAATGCCATACTCATGAGCTATGATATGCCACCTCCTGACACCGCTCTCATTAGTGCCCTAGCATTCTTCTGGTCCACAAGTACGAACGCTTTCCACTTTCCCTGTGGACCTATGACGCCCACCCTCCAAGATGTGGCTTTTATCACTAGTCTTCGCCCCCATGGCATAGAGGCCAATGACGCTTTAGATCCTCCTAAGATAAGTTTTGAATATCCAAAGAAGAAGAAGGATATTACTTTTAACTATTTTCTGGAACAAAATGTCATAACAGACCCTGCGGTTGAAGTCTCTGAAATGGAGCACATAGCCTTCCTGATCTTCTGGCTAAACAAATTTATCTTCTGCAGCAGCCATTTAAAGATCACTCGATATTACACCGACTTGGCCAAAGCTCTCTCTGTTGGTCAGGAGATTGCTTTGGCCCCAATATTTCTCGCCCATTTTTACAGGTGTATGAAGGAACTGGTGGACCACAAGGTTTCAGGCTGCACCGGCCCTCTTTGGTTATTGCAATTCTGGGCGTGGTCCTACTTTTCTGATCTAGCTCCTGAAGAGACGCCAGAACAAAAGCAAAGAAAGAGATCAGGGGATAAAGTCTTCTGCGGCCTGTACCTCAAATCACTTGCTCCCAAGGAGCATTCTTTTGATGACTGCTTCAAGTACTTTTACTTCCTAGCAGAAGATCCACGCCCCGAATTCTGGATGCCATTTGAAAGGAACTCCACTTGCTCTGACTGGCTGCAAACCCCTATGACAGCGTTATCCTCAGAAGATCCAGTTCATAGAGCAGTATGGGCCAGCTTCTTAGTCGCGAGGGATCTTCCATATGGCATGGGCTCTGGTGGGCCGAATAACAAATGTGGAGTGGAGTATTACAACCCCACTCAATGCGCCAGACAATTCGGCCTAGCTCAATTCATTCCCATTCCCCCTTATCAAACTATCAATTCTGCTTTGAATGAAAGGATGTTGCTCATCCTGGATGATACCAAGAAGCTCATGGAGAAGAACGCTGCCCTGATCTCCTCCAAATTCAAGCTTGCTCCCTTTCCAGAATTTCCTTTGACGACTCCAGCCTTTGACATATGGTGGAAGCAGGCTAATTTTAGCCAATCTTCTGAATCTCTGGAGCTGATATTGAAAAGAGTTTCTCCAATGGCAGTGGCAGAGGGATTGCCACTAACCAAAGAGGCGAAAGTGGAGTTGTTGGTAAAGAAGACAAAAGCTACAGAGAAGGCAAAGAGTAAATCCTCATCGAAGAAGAAAGGTACGCCTTCTCACGCCGAAATTTATCAATCTATTCGTAGATTTGAGACCTTCTTTAAATGCAAATGGAACCCCCGTAATCCTGAAGCCATGGAAGAAGCTAGGAGAAGTAGAATGACTGAAATTGAGGCTAGGCAAAAAGACTTGGCCGCTGCCGCGTGGTGGAAAATATTCCAATCTACTCCTTCAGGGGAACCCATGCCTTCCTTAGAAGATTTAAAGAAACCATTTGGGAAATCTATTCCCCCAACACCCACGACTTCGTTCGCCATTGCCAACACACTGGCGTATGAAGGCATGTATGAACTTTATCCAGAAAATAGAAGAGTCACAGTCGTTAAAACCGATGCCCCCCAATGGGAAATAGAAGATTTTTATAAGCGTGGGATAGTTAGGGTAATAAACTCCGCTCAAAGAGGTCAGAATATTGGCATGAAATCTTCTAATACTTCTGCTCGTAATATCTGCTTACTGATTATTGCCTCTCCTTTCAGACGCTGCTCCTTTGGTGGAACTGTCTGACCATGATGAGGAAGATAAAGATGATGAAGATACAGAAGAAGAGGCTCAGAAGGAAGAGAAAGCACCTCCCCAGAAACCAAAACGAAGGCTGGTAAAGGTAGAGCTTTTAATATTCCTTGTCTTTCATTACTTCTGGTTGGGCTTCTATTGATAGCAGCTCTTCTTTCCAGGAGATTTCTGTTTTTAGATCCAAAAGAACTCGGTCTACTACTAAGACAGAAGATGCGCCTGTCTTTGCTTCATTAGAGGAGGTATTGGAATTTCCCAATCTCCTCCTTCTCTTCTTTGAGTATAACTGATCATGTCAATTTCCACAGGCTGTGGATAGCAAGAGATCGAAAAGGAAGAAGATCCAACAGCAAGAGGAATCTGGCGAGACAGGCGATAAGACCATTTCTGATTCAGCGCCAAAGACATTGGTTGAGAAGAAAAGCACTGACGCAGCTTCTTCTGACATTGGGATTTCTTCTAAAGAGACTGCCCCAGTCCAAGTTGAAGTTACTATTGCTGAACCAGCTGGAAACTTATCACAAAGCTCTGCTATCCCTGTAAGTAATCATGGCATTTTAATACCAAGATATATATGGGATGCTTCTGTCCTGACAGAAACTTTTATTGACAGGCTTTCTCCAAGGGTTCTAGTTTGGCTTCCCCTACTCGCTCCACTGCTGTGTCGAGCAAGGTCAAGATAGACACTCGGGAGATCCTCAATCGCCTGAAAGAAAAATTGCAGAGAGGAACAAGCAGCAGCCAAGTGTCTTCATCAGCCACATCTTCTGAGAGTATTCAGAAGAGCCCTTCTGTAGAGGAAGTATCCAAGGCAAAAGATGCCTTAAAGACAGCCTTGAGCTTCAATTTTGAAACAATGATCCAGCCCGAGATGCTTACCAAGCTGAAGAGTGCTTTAGAGGTTCTCACCTCTTCTGAAGACATTCCCGATGTGCCTCAAGACCAATTGAGGCAATTTAAGGTTGCACTGCCATCTCTCATCCAAGATTACCAGAAAAATATGATTGAAATACAAGAGGTAAAGAACAGACAATCTCGCTTTACCGAGTTGGGGCAGATGCTGGTCATTGGCATGAATAAAATGGAGCACTATCAACATCAGAAGGATCAGCTCTCCCTCCAGAAGAACAAAGGCCTTATGAAGATCAAAGAGATCCAAGAAAACATTGCTCTTCTGCAACAACAAGTGATCAAGCTTCAAACAGAAGACACTGGCCTTGATGATAAGATACAAGAGATCGTTCATGAAGAAGAAGAAGTTGCTGCTGCTATTCAACCTCTGATGGAAGAACATGATCTCCTGAATGCCGAAACCCCTCAGATAGAATCTCGGCTTGAAACATTGGTGACCAATTTGTCAGCTTCTACAGCTCCTTGGGACAGCTTTAAGGCCAACGTTTTGGAGAAGATGTAATCTCCTTTTGTTTCTTGGTTTATTTTTCTTCTGTTGCTGTTGCACTTTTGAGACTTCTGTTTTTTGGGGAGGTACTTGGCAAGGCTTAAGACTTGGTTTGAATTTATGGTTTAGTAATGTAACTATTTGCATCCATCATCTCCCACATAGTAGGATACCATAACTTCAAATATTTGTCATTGATTGGATGTTTATGCATTTCACCATCTAAATCATGTAACATATATGTACCTCCTCTCAAAATCTGGGAAACCTGAAAAGGACCCTCCCAAGTAGGAGACCATTTGCCATATTTGTGATCCCTCTTCTCGAATGGCAAGACCGCCTGCCAAACCAGATCTCCTTCCGCAAAAGATTTCTCCTTGACTCTTTTGTTGTATGCCCGGGCCACCTTTTGCTTCTGAACCACCAAATGGTCTAAGGCAGAAAGCCTCAGTTCATCCAGATCTTCTAGTTCCATATACATAGCCTGATTATAATCTCCATAATCTAGGCCATTCTGGAAAGCAACTCTAGCAGATCTGATATTTGTTTCCATAGGTAAGACCGCGTCATGGCCATAGGTAAGAGCATAAGGAGTAATACCAGTGGCTGTTCGTTTAGACGTTCTGTAAGCCCATAGAGCGTCTGACAATGCTTCATGCCAAATCTTTGGTTGATCTTCTACCTGTCTGCTGATAATCCCCTTCAGGATCTTGTTAGTAGACTCAGCTTGTCCATTACCTTGGGCATAATAAGGAGTTGAATGTGTCATCTCTATCCCAAATTGTTGCATCACAGCCTGAATTCTATCTCCAAAGAAGACAGATCCTCTATCGGCCACTATATGTTGAGGAATGCCGAAACGATGTATGATCTTCTCTTTTATCATGGTGATGATTTCTTCTTGAGAAACAGAAGTCATAGGGATAGCTTCAGCCCATTTGGTAAAGAAGTCAGTGGCCACGACTATATAAGTGTGTCCTTTAGAAGAAGGAGGGAAAATTTTGCCAATCATGTCCATGGCCCATCCCCTGAATGGCCAAGGCTTTATTACTGACCTCATTAGAGAAGCTGGCATCCTCTGCACTGGGCCGTGGGCTTGACAATCTTGACATCCTTTAGCAAATTGAATGCAATCACTAAGGATGGATGGCCAGTAATAACCGTATCTTCTTAAAAGCCATCTCATTTTTCTTCCAGATTGATGTGCTCCACAGATGCCCTCATGAACCTCCCCCATAACCTTTAAAGATTCTTGAGGTCCGATGCATTTGAGAAGAAGATCATCTTCCAGACTCTTCTTGTACAACTCATCTTCTATAAGCACATACCGGATTGCTCTTTCCCTGATCTTCTTAGTTGAAGAAAGGCTTGGATACTTTAAAAAGGTAATAATTTCAGTCCTCCAATCCTCTTCTTGCCCCCCAAGGTCAGTGGTGAAGACCTCCATAGAAGCACTTCTTCTTTTGACCGAAGGTAAGCTTCTTTTTTGAATAGTGATTGTTCTCTTGTACCATCCTTGGGGAATCTTGATCCCAGTGGCGATCTGTGCCAGTTCATTTGCTTCCTGATTGAATCTTCTTGGAACATGAAGGAGACTGGCATCATCGAATTCATCTAACAATTGTCTGGCCGCCATGTAATAAGGAGCTATTTCTTCACTGTTGCACCTGTAGATGCCCCCCAATTGGTTGATTGCCAACTGAGAATCTCCAATTACTTCTACAGTAGCTGCTCCTATTTCCCGCAGAATCTCCAATCCAATAATTATCCCCTCATATTCAGCTTGATTATTTGTACATTGGAAATCAAACTGAAATGATAATTGGGTCTTAACTCCGGCAGGAGATATTATCACCAAAAGAAGAAGTGCTTCTATGGAGGTCTTCACCACTGACCTTGGGGGGCAAGAAGAGGATTGGAGGACTGAAATTATTACCTTTTTAAAGTAATCAAGCCTTTCTTCAACTAAGAAGATCAGGGAAAGAGCAATCCGGTATGTGCTTATAGAAGATGAGTTGTACAAGAAGAGTCTGGAAGATGATCTTCTTCTCAAATGCATCGGACCTCAAGAATCTTTAAAGGTTATGGGGGAGGTTCATGAGGGCATCTGTGGAGCACATCAATCTGGAAGAAAAATGAGATGGCTTTTAAGAAGATACGGTTATTACTGGCCATCCATCCTTAGTGATTGCATTCAATTTGCTAAAGGATGTCAAGATTGTCAAGCCCACGGCCCAGTGCAGAGGATGCCAGCTTCTCTAATGAGGTCAGTAATAAAGCCTTGGCCATTCAGGGGATGGGCCATGGACATGATTGGCAAAATTTTCCCTCCTTCTTCTAAAGGACACACTTATATAGTCGTGGCCACTGACTTCTTTACCAAATGGGCTGAAGCTATCCCTATGACTTCTGTTTCTCAAGAAGAAATCATCACCATGATAAAAGAGAAGATCATACATCGTTTCGGCATTCCTCAACATATAGTGGCCGATAGAGGATCTGTCTTCTTTGGAGATAGAATTCAGGCTGTGATGCAACAATTTGGGATAGAGATGACACATTCAACTCCTTATTATGCCCAAGGTAATGGACAAGCTGAGTCTACTAACAAGATCCTGAAGGGGATTATCAGCAGACAGGTAGAAGATCAACCAAAGATTTGGCATGAAGCATTGTCAGACGCTCTATGGGCTTACAGAACGTCTAAACGAACAGCCACTGGTATTACTCCTTATGCTCTTACCTATGGCCATGACGCGGTCTTACCTATGGAAACAAATATCAGATCTGCTAGAGTTGCTTTCCAGAATGGCCTAGATTATGGAGATTATAATCAGGCTATGTATATGGAACTAGAAGATCTGGATGAACTGAGGCTTTCTGCCTTAGACCATTTGGTGGTTCAGAAGCAAAAGGTGGCCCGGGCATACAACAAAAGAGTCAAGGAGAAATCTTTTGCGGAAGGAGATCTGGTTTGGCAGGCGGTCTTGCCATTCGAGAAGAGGGATCACAAATATGGCAAATGGTCTCCTACTTGGGAGGGTCCTTTTCAGGTTTCCCAGATTTTGAGAGGAGGTACATATATGTTACATGATTTAGATGGTGAAATGCATAAACATCCAATCAATGACAAATATTTGAAGTTATGGTATCCTACTATGTGGGAGATGATGGATGCAAATAGTTACATTACTAAACCATAAATTCAAACCAAGTCTTAAGCCTTGCCAAGTACCTCCCCAAAAAACAGAAGTCTCAAAAGTGCAACAGCAACAGAAGAAAAATAAACCAAGAAACAAAAGGAGATTACATCTTCTCCAAAACGTTGGCCTTAAAGCTGTCCCAAGGAGCTGTAGAAGCTGACAAATTGGTCACCAATGTTTCAAGCCGAGATTCTATCTGAGGGGTTTCGGCATTCAGGAGATCATGTTCTTCCATCAGAGGTTGAATAGCAGCAACAACTTCTTCTTCTTCATGAACGATCTCTTGTATCTTATCATCAAGGCCAGTGTCTTCTGTTTGAAGCTTGATCACTTGTTGTTGCAGAAGAGCAATGTTTTCTTGGATCTCTTTGATCTTCATAAGGCCTTTGTTCTTCTGGAGGGAGAGCTGATCCTTCTGATGTTGATAGTGCTCCATTTTATTCATGCCAATGACCAGCATCTGCCCCAACTCGGTAAAGCGAGATTGTCTGTTCTTTACCTCTTGTATTTCAATCATATTTTTCTGGTAATCTTGGATGAGAGATGGCAGTGCAACCTTAAATTGCCTCAATTGGTCTTGAGGCACATCGGGAATGTCTTCAGAAGAGGTGAGAACCTCTAAAGCACTCTTCAGCTTGGTAAGCATCTCGGGCTGGATCATTGTTTCAAAATTGAAGCTCAAGGCTGTCTTTAAGGCATCTTTTGCCTTGGATACTTCCTCTACAGAAGGGCTCTTCTGAATACTCTCAGAAGATGTGGCTGATGAAGACACTTGGCTGCTGCTTGTTCCTCTCTGCAATTTTTCTTTCAGGCGATTGAGGATCTCCCGAGTGTCTATCTTGACCTTGCTCGACACAGCAGTGGAGCGAGTAGGGGAAGCCAAACTAGAACCCTTGGAGAAAGCCTGTCAATAAAAGTTTCTGTCAGGACAGAAGCATCCCATATATATCTTGGTATTAAAATGCCATGATTACTTACAGGGATAGCAGAGCTTTGTGATAAGTTTCCAGCTGGTTCAGCAATAGTAACTTCAACTTGGACTGGGGCAGTCTCTTTAGAAGAAATCCCAATGTCAGAAGAAGCTGCGTCAGTGCTTTTCTTCTCAACCAATGTCTTTGGCGCTGAATCAGAAATGGTCTTATCGCCTGTCTCGCCAGATTCCTCTTGCTGTTGGATCTTCTTCCTTTTCGATCTCTTGCTATCCACAGCCTGTGGAAATTGACATGATCAGTTATACTCAAAGAAGAGAAGGAGGAGATTGGGAAATTCCAATACCTCCTCTAATGAAGCAAAGACAGGCGCATCTTCTGTCTTAGTAGTAGACCGAGTTCTTTTGGATCTAAAAACAGAAATCTCCTGGAAAGAAGAGCTGCTATCAATAGAAGCCCAACCAGAAGTAATGAAAGACAAGGAATATTAAAAGCTCTACCTTTACCAGCCTTCGTTTTGGTTTCTGGGGAGGTGCTTTCTCTTCCTTCTGAGCCTCTTCTTCTGTATCTTCATCATCTTTATCTTCCTCATCATGGTCAGACAGTTCCACCAAAGGAGCAGCGTCTGAAAGGAGAGGCAATAATCAGTAAGCAGATATTACGAGCAGAAGTATTAGAAGATTTCATGCCAATATTCTGACCTCTTTGAGCGGAGTTTATTACCCTAACTATCCCACGCTTATAAAAATCTTCTATTTCCCATTGGGGGGCATCGGTTTTAACGACTGTGACTCTTCTATTTTCTGGATAAAGTTCATACATGCCTTCATACGCCAGTGTGTTGGCAATGGCGAACGAAGTCGTGGGTGTTGGGGGAATAGATTTCCCAAATGGTTTCTTTAAATCTTCTAAGGAAGGCATGGGTTCCCCTGAAGGAGTAGATTGGAATATTTTCCACCACGCGGCAGCGGCCAAGTCTTTTTGCCTAGCCTCAATTTCAGTCATTCTACTTCTCCTAGCTTCTTCCATGGCTTCAGGATTACGGGGGTTCCATTTGCATTTAAAGAAGGTCTCAAATCTACGAATAGATTGATAAATTTCGGCGTGAGAAGGCGTACCTTTCTTCTTCGATGAGGATTTACTCTTTGCCTTCTCTGTAGCTTTTGTCTTCTTTACCAACAACTCCACTTTCGCCTCTTTGGTTAGTGGCAATCCCTCTGCCACTGCCATTGGAGAAACTCTTTTCAATATCAGCTCCAGAGATTCAGAAGATTGGCTAAAATTAGCCTGCTTCCACCATATGTCAAAGGCTGGAGTCGTCAAAGGAAATTCTGGAAAGGGAGCAAGCTTGAATTTGGAGGAGATCAGGGCAGCGTTCTTCTCCATGAGCTTCTTGGTATCATCCAGGATGAGCAACATCCTTTCATTCAAAGCAGAATTGATAGTTTGATAAGGGGGAATGGGAATGAATTGAGCTAGGCCGAATTGTCTGGCGCATTGAGTGGGGTTGTAATACTCCACTCCACATTTGTTATTCGGCCCACCAGAGCCCATGCCATATGGAAGATCCCTCGCGACTAAGAAGCTGGCCCATACTGCTCTATGAACTAGATCTTCTGAGGATAACGCTGTCATAGGGGTTTGCAGCCAGTCAGAGCAAGTGGAGTTCCTTTCAAATGGCATCCAGAATTCGGGGCGTGGATCTTCTGCTAGGAAGTAAAAGTACTTGAAGCAGTCATCAAAAGAATGCTCCTTGGGAGCAAGTGATTTGAGGTACAGGCCGCAGAAGACTTTATCCCCTGATCTCTTTCTTTGCTTTTGTTCTGGCGTCTCTTCAGGAGCTAGATCAGAAAAGTAGGACCACGCCCAGAATTGCAATAACCAAAGAGGGCCGGTGCAGCCTGAAACCTTGTGGTCCACCAGTTCCTTCATACACCTGTAAAAATGGGCGAGAAATATTGGGGCCAAAGCAATCTCCTGACCAACAGAGAGAGCTTTGGCCAAGTCGGTGTAATATCGAGTGATCTTTAAATGGCTGCTGCAGAAGATAAATTTGTTTAGCCAGAAGATCAGGAAGGCTATGTGCTCCATTTCAAAGACTTCAACCGCAGGGTCTGTTATGACATTTTGTTCCAGAAAATAGTTAAAAGTAATATCCTTCTTCTTCTTTGGATATTCAAAACTTATCTTAGGAGGATCTAAAGCGTCATTGGCCTCTATGCCATGGGGGCGAAGACTGGTGATAAAAGCCACATCTTGGAGGGTGGGCGTCATAGGTCCACAGGGAAAGTGGAAAGCGTTCGTACTTGTGGACCAGAAGAATGCTAGGGCACTAATGAGAGCGGTGTCAGGAGGTGGCATATTATAGCTCATGAGTATGGCATTATGGATCCCAGCTTTCTTCCAAACATCCCTTTTTACTTTCTCAATCCTAACTAACCAGTCATTATATTCAGAAGTAGAGGTGACCCACATCTTAAAAGGCCTCGACCTCCCATAATTTTCCCAATCAGGGGCCCAATCCTTAGTGGATCGGGCCAAGGGAAGAGGAACATCATGTGGGTAATACTTGCCCAAGTATTCTGGAAATTCGTCTAAAAAGCAAGGCCCTAACCCATGTTTGGGCAATCCAGAGGAATGTTCGGTTTGATCAGGTACCTGAAAGAGAATCTCATCTCGAATGACGGGTTTATGCTCAGCAATCAGCTTCTTCATCACGGTACCTGTGTTGCTCTCATCCTCAACGGAGGCTTGTGCTCGAAGTGTAGCCATTACGAGATTTTTTACTGCTACAGTGGCTAGCTTTTGGCTATGGCGATGAAAAGGGTAAAGGTAGAGAGAGAGAATGGGTTTTTACTGAGAGTCGTATCTTTCTCCCTTCTCTCTCTTAAAATCTTTTATAAACACGTATGGAAAGAGTATTCTGAATATTCCAGAGTCGTTTCCCAAACCAATTCATTTGTGCCACGTGTTGGGGTTAAACGGTAACTAGAGTCCTAGTCGATTCGGTTTCTTATAGCCGTTATCCCCTACCAATTAAAGACTCTTGTTACGTTTATCTTCTAAAAGCATATTTTCATTAAACTCCATTTTATTTCTAAAATAAAGTTTATGGGGGGCAATGTTTGTACCATAAATTTTAAAATTTACACGTGGCAAAGAAATTGGTTAGAAGTCATTTTGATTTTAATTCGGATTTTAATTAATAGCCGAATTATCTATAATTTAGGCGATAAGTTTGTTACCTAAATTATAGGAGTTGGTGTTTATCTAAAACAAGTGGTTTGGGCCGGAATTAACATGTGATTAGTTACATTGAGAACGTGGTTAGTTATTCTCCGGCCAAATAAGGGACACATGGCACGCCCTCATGCATTTTCAAGAGGACATGGCGTGATTATAGGAGATCATGGGCGGTTGCATTCCAGAGGTTACAAAGGAACTCAGAGGCTATAAATACAAGTCATGGTGCAACACTGTGGGGGTTCCAACACCAATATCGCTCACAGCAGCAAATTAAATTTAGCTTTTATCTCCTAACTCAAGCAGTTAGTCGATCGATCTCTTCTAACTATGTCTATCTCCTACTTCTTCCCCGTTCTTTCTTCTCCCTCCCTCTAAAATCTTTTCTGTGTAATTTTCTTCAAGTGTGGAAGTCCTTGTTCAAGGCCCCCACGAACCCTTGTAACTTTAGCTCGAGTTTCTCAATTGCTTGAAAGAAGTTAGTCAGTATATTCAGGCGCTTTTCTACATTTCTCTTGGAGATTACTTCTCCTGGCACGCCCTCGCATCTTCTACACCACTTGGTGTTGGCCACTCCCGCTTCTCCTGTCCCTTGGAGAAATCGGTGGACAACAGTTTCATATTCCCAGAAGATCTCGCCGGAGCACAAAACATAATCCTGTAATTGGTTCCTGAAGGACATGTAAACTTGCTAGTCGCATCATCCTTAGGATAACTATAAGCGTCCGGACACCTATCCTTGAAAAACCTTGAGAAATTACTAGGCTCACAGCGTCCAGGATCGGGACAACATAATTCATTCGTCTTGAATTTGAATACGGTGCACGCATTGTTACACCCACCCGGGGACCGCAACACATTCGGACACTGCCCGTTTATGTCAGCGGTACATCCGATGACGCGGGTGCACCCACTAGAAGTGCACGGCATGAAAAACCAATTCCTCATCAGACAATGGATTCCCAGCAGCACCAGCAAGTTTGTGAGCATATGCTTTAATTCCATCGATATTGACATCCATCGTGGATGTTTTAGTATGATTATACAAACTACTCCTCAATTCATGAATGTGTGACCTAGAAATCGAATTGTATCTACTACTTAGAGATGCCCAAACCTGATGACAATGATGTAAACCTAACACATATGACAGTGTAGTTGGAGACATGGATGCTATTAAGCATGCAAGAATCTGAGAATCAATCAATTTATGAAGAGCAAATTCTTGATTTGGAATCACCTCACCAGCAGTATTACGGATCTATATTGGCGGAGAAACAACCAATCCATCAATATATCCAAGATAGCCATTTGCATCCATCACGTTCTCAACTTGGGTCTTCCATAGAAGGTAATTGGAGCCATCTAGTTTAATTGTTACTAATGAATGAAAATTCGAAACCAAAAAGGCCAGACTGGGTGGAATCGTCACTGAAACTGAAGCTGTCGCCATTCTTGAAATCAAAACCCTAGCAATTGATCGTTTAACTTGATAGACGTAAAACAACGCTCGAAATCAGGATCGAAAGACTCTCGTCTTTGTGCTCTGATACCATATGGAAAAATGTAACAGATTCAGAAATATTCAGAAAGAAGAAGATGAATCAACTGAACAATCTTCATTGAAGGATTCAAGAATATTTCTCTCTCTGCATTTCATTTCTGATTTTTCCATTGTTCTCTCATTACACAGGACCACAACTATATATCTAATACAACTGTCATATACCGAGTTTACACAAACCCACATTTAGCTAAACAACACCACTAGCTAAACTAGCTAAAACATAAACACCAGGCCTTTGGCTTTAGTGGCTCTGTCTTATAGAACTGAATTCCATTGGAACATTGAACCCATCAACAAGGGATATGTCAAAGAAGTCTATGTTGCTGAATTGGTTTTGTGCAAATTCAGCTAGTGTATTGGCCAATGCAACAGTAGGCAACATTGTCAAGATCGAAGGTAATCCTGGAAGTCAGGAGTCCAAAGTTTAAGATGGACATGATGGGTAGCCTCAAGTTCCATACAACACACACAGGCATGTGTGTGTAGATACCTGCTATATCCTCTCGAGTTATGTAAAGTGTGTTTTCTTTTGTTCTAAAGTGATGCTACGTACCCTAGGAAAACAGTTAGCGTTCAAAATTTCTATATAGTATGAACATATTTATGAAACATTAAGTTTGTTTCTTAAAGTTCTTTTTCATCTTTTTTCTATAGCAAATGATATATGGTTTTTTGTAGTAGTGATAGTCTGAGTTTGAGTTACCTACTTCACATTCTTGGCTGAAGTTGGTACCAATTTCTAGTCTTTAGTTACTTAAACAGTATGTTTAAGTATGCTTTCATCATTTAAATTCCACTTGCTATTGCCCTATGATTTTTTTTTTTGTTTGTCTCTTGTGCAGTGTCCCCCAATGCAAGCTTAAGGTGGGGCTTCACCTTTCAGACTAAAGCTGCTACAGTCTTGACGGTCCGATACCTATACCCTTACCCATAGCTGGACACAACGTTGCTTCTTCTAGGAATGATCATGATATTGATGATGATAACGACGAAGATGAGGACAAAGTGAAAGATTAGATGTTGCATAGAGCTAGAATAGATTTTGCATATGTTGATGCTTAGCTCGTTCGTTCTCTTTTTGTACATATGTAACACTTGTACTGATGTATATTCTTGTTCAGATATTGAATGCTGTCATTTTTTCTTACTTGTAAGAATTTTTTTAAATGAAATTTGGACTTTGAGATGAGCATGTTCGATACTTAATGTTCGATTTTGAGATTAGTATGGCCCCGCCGTGGGGTTTGCATATGTATTTATTGTAACTAGGATGAGCGTGACTCGGCATGAGTCAAAATTACATAAACTATGTTTGTTGTTGTTGTTGATTGTCTGATGAGAAGTTGAGACGTCAGGCCAGGCAAGAAAATAGGGAGATGCTGTCAAAAATTTTCTACAACAACCCACTTTTTCGTGTTTTGTGTGTTTGCAATAATGTAGTTGTGAAATTTGTTCTTTCTCTGTTTGTATAATCTTTGTCATAGTTGGCTTCAATTTTTTTCACCTCACTAACGAGTCAAATAGCCATACCCATATTCATAGACAACCCCGCCACACTTCCAAATTTACATGAAAAAGAACTGGTTGTAATTGAGAAAATGAGAAGCATTCATAACATAAGTTTTTTTGCATAAAGCTTGTCAGATTCTTTAATCTGAAACAAATGTCACTTGTTAGATTATATAATTTGAAACAAATGTAACACGTCAAATTTTAATTTACGATGTATTTATCAGTTTTCAGAGGCATGTTTCACAAGTACAATCCTAGTACAAAGGGTACTGAGCAATTAGAGGAGCTACTGCCTTGGCGTTGTAATGGTATGCTATTGGTACAACTGGATTCGAAGTGGCATTTTACAAGGCTTTACCTTGTCTGATTGTATAATCTGAAAGGAATGTAACTTCTCGGGTTATATAATCTGAAATAAATATATTGTTTCAGATTCTAAAACACGATGTATTTTTCAAGTTTCAGATATTAGAATTCTGATAAGCATGGTTTACATGTACCCTACTGCCTTGGCTTTTATACATGCACTTTCCGTTTAAATAAGTTTTCTTTACAGGCCACCCAATTCTTCACCACTTTCCACATGAACAAGCGAATTTTAGGAATAGTAAGGACAGCCCACAACCGGTTCCACATCTGTTGAGGGGGTGTGTACGAGCAGGAGGGTCGGTTGAGAGTCAATTTGGCGCTCTTCTTCGCAGGAAAGTACCCTAATTTAACAGAGTATTTCCCATTTTTTGAGTGCTTCCAATCCTGCTTGTCTAGGCAATTTGACAAGCTGATAGGGATTTTACTAATAGCTTGAACAATCTCTTCATCTGTGCAACTCTTAAGTTTGCTCACATCCCAAGCATGGTTAGGTTTAGAAATGAAATCAACAACTATAAGATTCCCACTATCCATTGGGTTGGCCTGTTCAAGACCACCTAATTGTGCATCCGAGATCCAATCATCTTCCCAAAAGCGAATGGATTCGCCATTACCTACAGACCATTTTACACCTTGCTTATGTAATTCCCTCCCTTCCAACAAGTTGCACTAGAACCACGACGGGAAAGCTCCTCGGCTAGCCTTCATACATGACTCATTTGGGAAGTATAAACCTTTAAGCACTTTAACCCATAAGGCATCTGGTTTCGAACATAAAATTCAAAAAAATCAACACCCCACCTCCGACCGACCACCACCCCACCTTTGGCCGACCACTTTCGGCGACCAAAAAAATTAGTGAAGTGTCACTAATTTTTAAAAATTCAAATTTCTAACATAAAATTCAAAAAAATCAACAGTCCACCTCCGGCCGACCACCACCCCACCTCTAGCCGAGCACTTCCTGAGACCAAAAAAATTAGTAAAGTGTCACTAATTTTTAAAAGTTCTAATTTCGTACAGAAAATTTGAAAAAATCAACTCCTGCCTCCTAACCAAACACCACCCCATCTCCGGCCAACCACTTTCGGCGAAAAAATAATTAGTGAAATGTCACTAATTTTTAAAAGTTCTAATTTCGTACCAAAAATTCAAAAAAAAAAAAAAAAAACAATGAAACAGTGTCAGCTAACTTCTCATTCACTTGTCAAATAAATTCCATTTGTTATAACAGTTGTTGGTTAATCATTAACGGATTAACCTGATTATCATGTTTCCTATTAATCTCTCTCAATTGCGCAAACGCATTTCTGAATGCCTATGGGAAGGCAGATAACTTGGGGCTGATTCAAACCAGCACTTGGCGTCCTGAGCCTCGAGAGACGATTCAAGCCGAGTGAAATCATAGAAGTGAGAAGCATCAAACTCGTAATCAAAATTGACTTCCGAGACCTTGAAATAAAATAATAAAAAAAATTATTGCAAATCGAAAGTTGAGGTGCACGTAATCAAAATCGACTTCACAAGATTAGTTGAGGTGCACGTAAACTGACCCTGATATCCCGCGTTACAGAGAAAAAAAATTATTGCAAACCAAAAGTTGGAATAATCATTTCAAGAGCATGATTTCGTTCCTTTTAAAAACTATAATATTATTGCATGATTTCGTTCATTGGTCACTGACACCCATAAATCTAAGCAATTTACATTTTTTTTTTTTGATGTTGTCAATATTTTTTTCTTAAGAAAAAACTGTAATATTATTGCATTGGTATATTTTGGTGTCATTTTGGCATGCTTTTAAGGCATGATGATCATTCATTTTTAACTCACCTCATTTTTCAATGCAGATTCGACGGTATGCATGACAAAGCAAAATTTGTGAAATTCGTGCTAACAGAAATTAGTAATGTTGCCATTTTTTAGGAAAAGTAA